>CM053786.1:385391091-385561091 GCA_028749045.1 Cupressus sempervirens
GTGAAGCAAGGTAAAACTCAAGAGTAGTGTTTACTGAGTGAAGCAATCTAAACTTAGTGTGCAGTATCTACCAGGTGATACCACATCTAATAAGTTACCAATGGTCACCATTTTTAGAACTACTTTGAGTGATTATTATGGATCGAGCCTTCACTTCTACTTAGTGCATGATGATGCCGAGTAATGCAGTGGATGTTGAGTGTCAGAAGGTCACCGAGATAGTTTAGTGAACCCAAGTTATTCTCTATTGGGCTAACTTTGTAATGTGTTATTCACTTGTGTACTGGCCGACCTTGTAGTTTTGTAAATTAAAAATGTATATATAAGAGATGTATTGTAAGATATTGTGTTGTATTTGTATTATGCATGAAGTATTGAAAAGTGCATGCAAAGGAATATCAACAACAGTTTAAGGTATTTAGCAAGGTCATCAAAGGAGAAGAATAATTTTATCTATCATAGAAGGTGATCAAGTACTTAAGGATCATATCAACAATTAGAACTTGTAAGTGGATCCAGTATTTCATTCTAATAGGTGAACCAGTTCAAAATCCTTTAATAGTATAGACTTAATAGTGTTTTGTAAAAATCTCTTAACCGAGTGCATACTTCATTGTATGTTTGTAAATCCTCTAACAAGGTAGACCTAGTAGTCCTTTGTGCTCCTAAAAGGGTAGATCACTAGAAGTTGTCAATGTAAGCCTTAACAGGCCAACTTTCTACTACAGTAGTGAAGTTTTGTGGGTATCATCCCCACCCCAGTTTTACTTTCTATTTGGAAGGTTTCAGGGTCACCAAAATTTTGTGTTATCAGGTGTTGAATGTTTTATCTTTTAGTACTTATGCATGCAATAATATAAATGATTTTATGGTGATTGTTTTAGATGTTCAATTAATGAAAAGTTTTTAAATTACTAATTCCCTGCCCCCCCCTACCCTCTCAGTAATTTACCAAGCCTTGAATATTTCCAACAGTTAGTTCTCCATGCAAATTGGTAGAAAGCTCTTGATTTGATAAAATGTCATCTGAAAGAAATTCATGACTAGGCTTTTCTACCATATGGTCCAACTATTTTCCTCTATAATCAACAATAGTTAGCTTGAGGCTAGGCATGGTAGGTTCCTAAGGATTTCCTTCCTCTAATTCTTCAATAGTAATAAACACTCCCCCTTGGGATCCTAATTGTTCCATTTTCTCCTTGGTGAGTTGCTCATCTCCTATATGCAAAGGAGATTGAGTGGGTATGTAGTCTTCTATTTGGGACACTTTTTTGTCTTCTATATTTTTCCTCTTGGGCCTTGGTTCTTCAAGCCTCTCTTCTAAAATAGTACTATTTGGTCCAACTATTTGTTTGCCCTTATCAACTATATTCTCTTTGTTCTTAATGATGTTGTAGCCTAATCTTCTTTGAATGACCAATTGTCTTGATCCCACTCTAGGGGTAAAAGACAATCTTTTCATTACTTCTCTTGCCTTATTAAGATAATAATTGATAAACAAGGTCTTCTTTTCATTCATGGTCTCCATAATTTGTGAAAAAGTGATCATCAACTTATTCAATTTGTCTGTTGTTGTCTTTGCATTTTTCAAAGGGATATAATCTTTCTCAAAATAATTAATGAATTCTAAGACCCTAGAATAGAGTCTCCATTTTTCCTTTTTAATCTCTTGTTCTATGAGAGAAAATTCATTTCTTATTATATCTTCAGGGAAATAGGGTTGATCCTTTCAAGCACTAGTTCTAGCTTTCTATCTAAATATTTTAAAGAATCCTTCACTATTATTAAAATGAGCATGTCAAATAGCCATTTTGTATGAGTCTAAAAATTTATATAGAAATACCCAACCACACTTTTTTATTATAAACTGATGAGCAATTATACATGATGGGAAAATAGAGCCTCTTGACCTACCAGTTAATTCTACTTCCTCCAAACCACCTAATTTCGATAACAACTCAGCTATTCTGACCTTAAGAGTTACTTGGTAGGGAAGGAGATGTGGAGTTCCTTAGAATTCATATACTCTAAAAATCGTTGACACTAGATATGGTATGATATCTAACCAATTATGGGAAACTTTCAAACTATTAGGGTTATCCATAGGCCTAATGAAATCTAATAGTGCTTTCGATATCCTAGGGTTATCTTTTAATAATAGGCTCCTCATTCTAGATGCAAAATATCTACCAAACCTTACAAAACTTGACTCCTCTACATCCCAGGTCATATCTGCACTCCACAATTGAACTGGCAGAGACTCTCCCTCATGTTCTCCCATTAATACCATTTCCATTTCAAAGAAAGTAACCCCCTTATACAAAAACATATGCATGAAAATTTTTAAAAAAACCAAAGGTTTTATCAAATTTTCCCTTTGGAATTCCAATTAGACCTATGTGGATTTCTTCTGCTAGAAAGGATGCAAAATAAAAGATAATATCCACACTGAAGGAATAAATCTATACCATCATATACATAAAATTTACTAGTACAAACTCTTTCTCATCTTCACCAAAGACCCTACACAAAGTCATATAGACATCTATAGTACTAGAATTGAAAAACTATTTCTTGAAAGGCTCTTTAGTTGATGTTGTAACAAAAGTTAAATTCCCATTTTCTGCCAAGTTTCCCCTTAATAATTTGATCCTTGCAAGACAAGTATTCCTTCTCTAGTCCCTAAAATTCAATGACCTTGTGATAATCTCTGGTTGGGTCCATTCCAAAAACTTCTTGTAATTCTTCTGTAGTGATTTTCTTCAAACATTCCCCATCTATTCTCCTCACCATTCTAGTTATTGGATCATAATTCCTAGCTATAGTAGTGAGTAAGTTTGAATCCATGAAAACTCTAGGAACCACTAACTTACCTAATTCAAAATTTGAGATATTTCTGTGGGGGCCAAACAATTTCCTCTCATAAACCCACTTTAAAAATAATTGTAACCCTATTTTAGAAGTTATTGTATCCCTAGACCAAGTCCCCTTGTCAAATAGGCCATTTGCAACTCAGAGCCTAGGGTTTAGAGGAACTAGTTTCTTTATTTGGGTGGATTCATTAGTAGACTCACTTAATTGTTCTAGAAAATCATCATGAATATTTCTACTAGCATATTCAACTTTCCTTGAGAAATCACTTTTTGGAGGCATATTGGAACAATAATGAAGAGAGACAAGGATTATATAGAGACATAGATACTTGGCCTTCTTATTTCTTCTCTAAATGTTGCAATGAATCATCGATAGAAAAATTCACAACTTAACCAGGCTAAAACTAGATTCTTCAATACGTATAGGTTTTAGGAAATTGAAAAATATATTTGCAGGATAAAATTCTTAGCTTTCTACACTACATTCCATGTATTAGTTCACACGAGGAGCTTTAATTCCCATAAATGGGTTATAGAGAAAAAATAGAGTGGTATTCCCTTTTGAATTTGAAAATGGGTCATTGATTTACAAAAAATTGACGATCAAGAATTGAAAAGCATTCTGACTTGGCTTCAACCATCCTAGTTGGTGGTCAATCCAATATAATTTTACCATGTGTAGCTTTTTCCTCCTTATGGGAAACTTGCACATTATTCATTTACACATCCGAACACATGTTGGGTTCTCGCCATGTTGCCAAGGATAAAAGTTGAGCAACTTCCTTTGGTGACATGATGACAACCCTCAATTTTGTATACATAAAATCATCAAGAATGATGCTACAAAACTTCTCTAAAGGTGGCTCATCGTGCAATGTGTCAATCTCTTGCTATGTCACCAAGAGTAAAGACCTTACAACTCTTGTTGGCAACAAAGCGATGACCATTGATTAATCTTGCATTGAATGGTAGAAAACATGTCAATCATATTTTAAACAAGGTAGACCACCAAAAACATGTCTTCATGTCGCTATGTCACCCAGGGTAAAGACCTTGTAACTTTCTTTGGTAATAAAGTGACCGTCGTCGATCTTGGAAAGATCGATAGTGCAGAACAACATCTCATTTCTATTAAAGTATATCCCTCATGGAAAATGTAAATTTTACATCTAGCACCTGTGTGAAGATTTGGATCATGCGACAATTTTTTCATTGATTAGTCCCACCATATTCCATGTGTCAAACTCTCGCTATGTCGCTATGGGTAAAGGTCGATTAATTCTAGATAACAACATAGTGTTAGCCCTAGATTAATGTTAGATCAATGGTGTAAATGAATACATTGAAAGACTGGGCCCTTTATGAAAAAGAATGAATGGGGCACAGACAGCTATTACATCATCCTAACATACTCTCAATTTAAGAACATCCCTTGAATTAGGTGATACTCTTGTATTATCATGCCAAAAAATTTCAACCAAACTTTTGACTTCACTAGTAAGTTTCATATTAGATCTCGGGAGTCTACCACTAGAAGTCCACAAACTATTTTTTGGATCACATTCAAGGTTAACCCTTCCCTTTATACCTCTTTCTAAAGTCTTATGATTCACATTAAGATATCCACTTATGTTACTAATCAATCTTTTTTTAGTAGTTGATTTGTTAACTAAAGCTATTTTTATTGCTTGTCATGTTCCATTCTCATCTTTAGAGCAACTTCTCTTTTCGATAACATCAAAGGCACCAACAATAGTGGATACAACTTGTTTTAAAGACCCATTTTTATTCTTGGGTTTCGGATACATTCCTAAACTTTTCATTACTTTTTGCATTTTAGAAATTTTAATTAGTTGCAACATCAACTAACATTGAAACCCAAATTTCTTATTATAAAAGAAATGTCTATATAATCTATTAGCATGTGTCCTAATCTATCTCTATGAAACCAATCTATGAAGATTATCTAGTACATCATTAGAAAAAATAAAATTATGTTCATGCACTTTAGTATCATTCAAACATGTTTATTCTATACTTGGTGTTTCCATGTCTACATTCATACCATTTATATTATCAATTGGCATTCCACTTTTAGTGTTATTTGGAATTTGAATATCATTTTTATTTTTTCTTGGTATTTATTTTGGGGCTTGCATTTCCATTGGATTTTGTTATGCATGATCATTTGGCAATCTATTCTCATGAAGAAAAACTAAATCATTTAAATCCTAACCTGCTTCTACAAAATCTCCAATTTCATCATGAGAAAAAACTTGAGGGTTTGGAGACACACCTATATTGAATGTTTGATTAGAATGTGCACCTAAATCTCCTTGTATTGGGTTCTCTTCTCAAGCCTCTTCATCCATCATGGTATCCTCAATGTCTTTATCACCTGAAACATTGCTCAACTCTCTAATTATTTGTCTTCTCTCTCCATTGACATTGTGTTTCATTCTCTTTGTTTGCTGCAATCTCCTCATTTGTCAAAGCTTTTATTTTGTTCTTTCTTTGTTGTTTTGATCCCATGTTTGCACTAGTTTTGAATTCAAATCAATAGCTTGCAAATTATACAAGATGACAAGAAAATAGAATAATTGTGATAGAAATTCACTATTGCAGCTTGAAACTATCATTCAATCATTGCAATGATTGGTAAGTGCTTTGTGGGGCAACTTTTGCAACCCAACAGGTACTTTAGAATCAGGCACTCAATATTTAAACAATCAGGTACCCAATTTCAAATGGGGTACTTGATTTTTAAATAATCGGGTAACCAATTATTTAAATATTAGGTGCTTGATTCTAATAACAGTTAAATTAGAATTGGGCACCTGATTTTTGAATTACAAATCAGGTGCCCGATTCTAATGCCTTGGGTGGGAATTTTTTGTGGGCACCAATTTTCAATAGGTTTTTCCTTGGGGAAAGGCATGGCATAGGCTTGGTGGGACCAGGCCTATGCCTTTATGAACAAAATTTGGACTAAGGCATTTAACCAACAATTTTAGGGATTATCATAATTTTTATACAGTTGTCCCCATTGAATTTTTTGATTAAAAAAAACCCATTATAGGTCTTACGATTCTAATTTCAAAAATGTAAATGTTATATTGTTATGAGTTCATTTGCTATTTTTGCATTATTTATTAATCAAAAGTGTCTCTTAAACATAAAATAGTGAGATTCACTAAAACTTTAATAACTTTTTAAATTATTCATATTTCTTAAATTAATTTACATTTCATCAATCTTCACACAATTCTTTTTAAGTTTAAAACAAAAAATTAAAAAAAGTTAAATTTTGATTAAAGTATGGTGTTTGTATACGATTGGTTTTAAAAATTAATAAATAAAAAATATTCATTAAAAAATTTAAGAAAATTATTCCCATCAATCTTCGGTGTCTTGGGTAATTTTATTTAAAAGGATTCACAAAATTTCATTTAGTTGTGTCAAATTATGGTGTTTGTACAAGATTGTGGTATGGTCTTGAAACATGCATTTTGAAAAGGTAGGTTTTAAAGATCCATACCAAAAAAAAAAACTATCATATGGGTATGTACAAATAAATTACATATTCAAAAAGGAGATTTCGGGCACTAAAACTTTTATTTTTGAAGTTTTTTTATATTTAATCTCTAAATGCCTCAAATTTTGCCATCAATTGACAAGATATTTAAAAAAAAGGAAAAACACTTGCACTTTTTGGCCAAAACTAAGACCCAACTTCTTGCACTGACCCCGTACTCAAATGAAATTAGGGAAAACATACCGAATGAGATTGGTAACCTCACAAACTTGACAATATTAGACCTACATACAAACAAATTAAATGTGATCATTCCATCCACACTCAGTAAACTTCTAAATCTAGAAAGGTTATTTTGGACATGAACAATTTGCATGGAAGAATTCCAGAAAATCTTGGCTAGTCAAAAATGCTTGGATTGTTTTCACTCACTGAGAACATTCTTTTAGGATGAATATCAAATATTCTTGGCAAGCTTCTATAATTAAGAGAACTAAATCTTCATCACAATCAGTTATCGGGGAAAAAAATTGCCAGTTTAGGGAGATGCAAGACTTTGGAAATAGTGGACTTGGCACACAACAAACTAACAAGAAATATACTGGCTGAAGTTGCATGCCTTCAGAATCTTGAGTTCTATTTCAATATTTCTCCAAATTTATTGCAAGGTTCTATTTTGGAAATGAGAAAAATGATTATGGTCTTACCTATATAAGTTTCTCAAAATAATTTTTCTAGAGGCATTCCAAGTGCACTGGAAAGCTGCAAGGAGTTGGAATATCTAAATCTCTCTGGAAATGCATTTGAAATACGAATCCCATTATCACTTGAAAATCTATAATACATGGATATTTATCATGATAATTTATAAGGTATAATCCCAATGACTTTCAAAAATATGAAGATGCTCAAACATTTCAATCTCACTTCAAACAAGTTAATTGTAGAGGTACTAAAGGGAGGAGCTTTTGCAACAGTTGATGCCTCAAAAGTTATGGGAAATCTTGGCCTTTGTGGTGGATGGTAAAACTTTCCATCATGCTCTCAATCCAATCACAAACACCCACGAGTCTCCAAACAATAATAATTTTTATTGTAGTTGGGAGTAAAATTATGATAATGTCTCTTCTTTTGGTAGTGGTTTCTTATAGATTATACAAACATTCTAGTACTTTTTCGCTCGAAGTATGGCCTCCAAAAATTTCATATCAACAACTTCTAGATGCAATTAGTGGATTTAGTGATTAAAATATTTTAGGAATTGGTAGTTTTCGGTTAGTTTATAAAGGGATTCTAAGGAATGGTACATATATAGTTGTCGAAATTCTCAAGTTACAAGATGAACATGCTCACAAAAGTTTCAGTAAATAATGCAATGCATGAAAAAGAGTTCACCATCAAAATATAATTCAAATCATTTCAAAATGCTCCAACTTTTATCTCAAAGCCATTATTCTTCTATTCATGTCAAATGTAAGTATAGATAAATGACTACACCCTCCTAAAGGGGGTGCATGCTGATTCAATTTGAGTAATTGAATAAGAATAGCAATAGAGGTAATACATGAAATGACATACCTTCACTATTATTGTTATGTTCAAGTGATTCACTATGACCTCAAGCCCAGTAATATTTTATTAAAAGATGACATGACTTCATACATAGCACAAAAATTCCATGGATTATTTAACTTCTACAAATGCACTTAAAGGATCTATTAGCTACATTACACCAGGTACATCTCTCTCTCTCTCTCTCTCTCTCTCTCTCTCTCTCTCTCTCTCACACACACACACACACACACACACACACACACACACACACACACACACATACACACACACACACACACACACAACTTTTCTATTTTTAGCTTGTAAATCATCAAACTCTCCAAATTCCATTGGAGTAATTTACTCTTCTTTGATTGTTATTATAGAGTATGGAGTAGGCATAAACCTTACTACAAAAGGAGATGTGTATAGTTGTGAAATTAAATAATTAAATTCATCTACATCTACATCCTAGACACATAAAAATTATTATTTATGTGTTTTGTGTCAAACCCAAGAATATATGATGTTCTATTGTATTAGTTTGGATAGTATATAATAGATTGTGACACCATGACTTAATGTTATAATGTTTCTTTTTTGTGGTATCTATATAGTATAATATTGTGACATAATTTGAGTCTTCACATATGAAATTATTATTGGAAAGTAGACGTGAATGGAATATTTTTTCAAATATATCAAACATTTCGATATATGACTAAATATATATTTTTATAAGAAAATTAATATAGAAAACATAAATAGTTTTAGTTATTATTATTGAATTATATTTAGTTTATTAGTCATAGACTACTACAGGTAGGAAACCACATGGAAAACATCATTTTAATACGTGAGAGAATGCACATTTTTTTGGAATCATTCAGATGAAAAAATTAATCAAATAAAAATAACCTCCACTAGCATTGTTGCAAATACCTATTATTGGGTCTCTCTTGTTATGAGTTAGAGCAAGAAAATTAACTACAGACCATAAGGAAAGGCCAACAATAGTTTATGTCTAGTTTATATCTTGAAGTATGGCCTCCAAAAATGTCATAGCAACAACTTATAGATGGAACTAGTGGATTTAGTGATTAAAATATTTTAGGAATTGGTAGTTTTGGGTTTGTTTATAAAGGGATTCTAAGGAATGGTACATATATAGTTGTTAAAATTCTCAAGTTACAAGATGAACATGGTCACAAAAGTTATAGTAAAGAATGCAATGCATTAAAGAGAGTTCTCCATCAAAATGTAATTCAAATCATTTCAACATGCTCCAACTTTGATGTCAAAGTGATTATTCTTCCATTCATGTCAAATGGAAGCTTTGAGAAATGACTAGACCCTCCTAAAGGGGGTACATGCTGATTAAGTTTGAGTGATTGAATAAGAATAAGAATAGAGGTAGTACATGGAATGACACACCTTCACCATTATTGTTTTGTTCAATTGATTCACTCTGACTTGAAGCCTAGTAATGTTCCATTAGAAGATGACATGACTTCATACATAGCACAAAAATTCCACGGATTCTTTAACTTCTACAAATGCACTTAAAGGATCTATTAGCTACATTGCACCAAGTACATCTCTCTCTCTCTCTCTCTCTCTCTCTCTCTCTCTCTCTCTCTCTCTCTCTCTCTCTCTCTCTCTCTCTCTCTCTCTCTCTCTCTCTCTCTCACCTTTTCTATGTTATATTCTCCAAATGCCATGGGACCATTTCCTTATTCTTTGATTGTTATTGTAGAGTATGGAGTAGGCATTAACCATACTACAGAAGGAAATGTGTATAGTTATGGAATTTTAGTTTTAGAATCATTGAAAATAAGAAAGCTAGTGGATGATCTATGAATTCAAGGAATCAATCTACAAAAATGGATAGATTTATATTTTCCAAATCAAATCTCCAATACAGTGGATAGTTTCATTCTTATAGATGCTCATTATTTAGAGAGAGAAACAGTAATGGAATGCCTTACTCAATTTATAAAAATTGGGTTATTTTGCACAAGGAAGTCACCTAAAGAGCTACACAATATGATTGAGATAGTTAATAGATTAAATAAAATTAGAGGTACATTTCGTCACACCCCTCAAGCTCATCAACTTCCTATAGATATAGCACCTTTTATTGGTGATGGAAGAAATACTACCAAGTTAGGAAACAATGGAAGTTCATCTACATCTACATCCTAGAAACATAAAATTGTTCTTTATGTGTTCTGTGTCAAATTCAAAAATATATGATTTTCTATTGTATTATTTTGGATAGTATAGAATAGATTGTGACAAGATGAATTAATGGGGTATAAAGTTTCTTTTTTGTGATATCTATATATAGTATAATATTGTGACATAATTTGAGTCCTCACATATGAAATTATGATTGGAAAGTAGACATGGATGAAATATTTTTTCAGATATATCAAACATTTAGATATATGACTACATATATATATATATATATATATATATATATATATATATATATATTTATAAGAAAATTACTATAGAAAATATAATAGTTTTAATTATTATTATTGAATAATATTTGGTTTTTTAGTCATAGACTGTTATAGGTAGGAAACCACCTGGAAAACATCATTGTCATATGCGAGAGAATCCACATTTCATTGGAATCATGTAGATGAAAAAATTAATCAAATATAAATAAGATCCACTAGCATTTTTGAAAATACCCATTACCAGGTCTCTCTTGTTATGCATCTGAGTAAGAACATTAACTACAGACCATGAGGAAAGGCCAACAACAATTTATGTCTGGTTTTTGTCTTGAAGTATGGCTTCCAAAAATTTCATATCAGCAACTTCTAGATGCAACTGGTGGATTTAGTGATTAAAATATTTTAGGAATTGGTAGTTTTAGGTTGGTTTATAAAGGGTCTCTAAGGAATGGTACATATATTGTTGTCAAGTTGTCAAGTTACAAGATGAATATGCTCACAAAAATTACAGTAAAGAATGCAATGCATTAAAAAGAGTTTTCCATCACAATGTAATTCAAATGATTTAAACATGTTCCAACTTTGATGTTAAAGAAATTATTCTTCCATTCATATCAAATGGAAACTTAGAGAAATGACTACACCCTTTGAAAGGGGGTGCATGTTGATTAAATTTGAGTGATCAAATAAGAATAGTAATAGAGGTCGTATAAAGAATGACACACCTTCACTATTATTTTTTTGTTCAAGCTTTTTAATGTGCCCTCAAGCCCAGTAATGTTCTATTAGAAGATGACATGACTTCATACATAGTAGATATTGGCATCTCTATTCTCCTTATCAACAATGCAATGGATTCTTTCACTTCTACAAATACACTTAAAGGATCTATTAGCTACATTGCACTTAATGGATCTCTCTCTCTCTCTCTCTCTCTCTCTCTCTCTCTCTCTCTCTCTCTCTCTCTCTCTCTCTCTCTCTCTCTCTCTCTCTCTCTCTCTCTCTCTCTCTCTCTCTCTCTACTTTTCCATGTTTAGCTTATAAATCATTAAATTCTCCAAATTCCATATGGGAGTAATTTATTCTTCTTTGATTGCTATTATAGAGTATGGAGTAGGTATAAACCATACTACAAAAGGAGATGTGTAAAGTTGTGGAATTTTAATGTTTAAATTGTTCAAAAGAAGGAACCTAGTGGATGATATGTGTATTCAAGGAATCAATCTACAAAAATGGATAGATTTGTATTTTCCAAATTGAATCTCCAATATAGTGGATAGTTTCATTCTTATAGATGCTCATGATTTAGAGAGAGAAATGATAATGGAATGCCTTACTCAATTTATAAAAATTGGGTTATTTTGCACAAGGGAGTCACTTGAAGAGCAACCCAATATGATTGAGGTAGTTAATAGATTAAATACAATTAGAGGTAAATTTCTTCACACCCCTCAAGCTCATCAACTTCCTATAGATATCACACCTTTTATTAGTGATGGAAGAAATACTACCAAGTTAGGAAATAATGGATGTTCATCTACATCTACATCCTAGACAAATAAAATTGTTCTTTATGTGTTATGTGTCAAATTCAAAAATATATGATGGTCTAGCATCTTATTTTGGGTAGTATAGAATAGATTGTGACAAGATGAATTAATGAGGTATAATGTTTCATTTTTGTGATATCTATATAGTATAACATTGTGACATAATTTGAGTCCTCACATATGAAATTATGATTGGAAAGTAGATGTCAATGATTTTTTTTCAGATATATTAGATATTTAGATATATGACTAAATATACATTTTTATAAAAAAAATACTATAGAAAAGAGAATTTTTAAAAAATCATTATTATTGAATAATATTTAGTTTATTAGTCATAGACTATTATAGTTGGGAAACCACCCAGAAAATATCATGGTCATATGTGAGAGAATCCACATTTCATTGGAATTGTGTAGATGACAAATGTAATCAAATATAAATAAACTTTACTAGCACTATTTCAAATACCCGTTATCGGGTCTCTCTTTTTATGAGTCTAAGAAAGAACATAAACTATGGACCATGAGGAAAGGCTAGCAACAGTTAATGTCTAGTTTTTCACTGTCATAGAAGTATTGTGTAATATGTGGCAGTAACTGAACAAACATCTCAAACAATGCTTGGCTTTCTATTCCCTTGAATTCTTCCTTAGCAGCTATCGAAGCCTATAACCATTGAAGCCATTCAAGAGACATCACACACTAATGAAAAATCTAAGCTTGAAAAAATGGAATTCACACTTTCCATCTAATTTCTTCATCATGGAAAGTGAGAACCATTATTGTGGCCAATGCACCTTATTATAGGTTCAATCATATTTGATTATATTCACATTTTGTATTTGTATAGGAGAATACTGTGTTTTGCAAGTACACAAACCACCACCAATTCATTTCCTAACACAAGGGAATGTGTCTTTGGCATAGAAGAAAAATACTTCTCTTCTCTATCCCTTCAATAATACTAACACCCATATAAGAAGATAGAAAACTATTCAAAATCACCATCTATTCATAAAAATTCCAATCTAGAAAAAGATGACATCCTTATCACAAATGCAAATGACTAGGAAGTATTTTTCTGTAATCATTGGTTTGTGTTCAATCAATATGTATGTCCCTTATTGTCAATAATTTTTCCTTGATTTGACATTTGACATACTTGTTAAGATGAATATTTAATAGTTGATTGGCATGTTTAATGGTGTGGCTTGTGATATATTCAATGATGAGACAAGTTTAAAGTAGTCAACATAGTTATAATTCAAGATCAATTAACTATGGTGAATCAAACTTGTTGATGTGTATATCATGCATCATGTTTTATTTTTAATTGGTCACAACATATTTTCAAGCTTGTATTCCAAATGAAAAGGAAAGGATAATACCCTATGGAATACAAACCCTAAAATATGTTGTCCAATGGTGTCAAAAATGGTTGTAACTCGACATCTAAGCTAAAATCTATGACATAGATGAACCCCATAAATCCTTCAACAATCTCTAAGAGGAAAAATAATTGATCAAGTTAAAAATAATGCATCAATGCTGAATTTGGCCCCTGATTGAAGGTGTCTAGTGTTGATTCTGATTTCACGGATTTGCCAAATAGAAAAAAAAGAGTACTCTGATCTACAAATTTTTTGGTCAATCTGGGATCCAAAACCTAGAAGACTAAAGGATTAAATGGGTTCTTTGTTGTTTTTTTGGGGGGAGGGGGTAGTTCATGCCTCAGCCAAACCCTAGTTTAGGAATTTACCTTGAATTAAAATAATTGAAATGGAATGATAGCATTTAGTAGTGGTAGATATAACATGAAATAAGGAAAATCTATGAATATGATATTGAATTTGGAATTTAATCAAGTATTTCAATGCAATAGATTTGATTTGACTTTAAAAAAACCATAGAAAGGAAATCAAAGTAACACAAAACCTTCTTGAATGTATGTTCTTGAAATTTGTCTTTGTAGATCTTGAAAGGATGAAGGTAAAAGAAGAAAAAAAGGATCTTGAATATATAGTGGAAGATCTTGAATGTTTTAAATGTAATAGAGGATATAACACAATCTCCTTCAATATCATGAATGCATGAATCCTTGATCTTTAAAGGATGAAGTTTGAATTTATTGAATGCTTCAAGAACACTTTAGAGCATGGATTCTTGAGTGCTTGAATACTTGTGGATCATCATATATGATCATGGATAAAATGGAAGGGTTTATATAAATCTTAGAATTGACTAGCTCCCATCGGCTGACAAAACTAGGAATTAACACATAAACATCCCAAAACATGAGATCCAAAGAAAGGGGCCAAAATAGGGCCTCATCAGGGGAGAAATTCACCCTAATTGGGTCCATCAAGTGAAAATTTTTCCTCTAATTGATTAGGGAAAAAAAGTGCATTGATGATTACGAGAAAAAATCCTTGGGGTTGTCTCAAGGCTCCAAATCAAGTCTCAAAATCTTGAAATCAAGTCCAGATTATGAGGAAATCCTATTTTGGTGCAAGGAGAAAATTCCATGAGGATGAATGCATGAAAATGAGGGACCTAGGAGAAATATATCCTATATTGATCCTAACACCATGAAATAGGAACTTGAAAGAGGATCTATTAGGTTTCACACCAATTCTACCTAGGGAGAAGGACATAAAAGGGAAGAAGAGATTAAAGAGAAAAGAAGATTGATAATCTAACATTTAATAGGTGTTAAACCTATGTTGAATTATAGTTCTCCCAATTTAATATGGTACATTTATCCCTCACTTTAGAGAAAGTTTGGATCAACCCATGTGTCTAGTAAAGTAGGAAGAAGAAGAAGAAGAAGAAGAAGAAGAAGAAGAAGAAGTCAATGATTCTCAACGAGATAAGACATCAATTAATCCAAGAGAACAAGCCCTTGGGATAAAGTGTGATAAATCAACATATAAACATGACGGTACAAATAAAATGAAAATAAAATAACAAAGAAAAAGACAAATAATCACAACAAAGGGGTTAGTACTAAAAACAAGCCCAGATCAACTAGTGAGAAAAATCTCAACTAAAGAAACATCTCTCCCACTAATATAATATTTAGAAAGATTACAATATAATAAATGATGACATAAGAAATGCAAGAGAAATACCATAAATAATAGAGCTTCTAGATCTATCTCTACTAGAACGAAAGTAAAAGAGATAAAAGAAAAAATGAAAGTGATTACCTCATTGAGTGGAGTGCCCATCCCTCTCTGTATCACTAAGAGAGAAACTATAAAAGATGGTATTGAAATAGTCTAACAAGGTGATAACTTGTTAGTCAACCTACCAAAGTTTAATCTATGGATCAACTTCCATTGTATCACCATGACATGGTCCTGTGTAAAATATGTGTTTCTATTGTATGGTACTTAGCATGTTGTGTTTGAATGTGTTACCTATATTGGGACTTAGAAAGTTGTCATGCATTACCCAAATACAAGATTTATCATATATCTCTCTAGATGTGTTACCCATGAATGAGAATTGGCAAGTTTGTCTATTTTACCTATTATAAGTTTTAGCATATGTGTTTGTGTGTCCAAAAGAGGGATGAACTAACAATGTATAGATTCAAGAATGACTTAGAAATCATACATAGCATCTAGGGATAAAGTACTCTAAACCATGCTCATAATTTGTATTTTCTATCCCATGCAAGAGACAATATGTACAAAGAGGGCATATATATGTCCCCATCCTTATCATGCCCATGTCAAATACATGTGAGAAGAAAGAGAAAGAGGATACTCATAGTTCAAAGAGATATTATATTAGCAATAATGTGGACTATGTTCATAAAGAAGAGTCATGACTCTTGCCATCTATGAACATAGACAATTGTGAAAAAGTTATGTTGCTTATGAAAAGTGGATCCTCAAAAGAAGAAATCATAATAGGAAGATGCCAACTTAAGAGGAGTGATTAATTAATATAGTATCTCCAAAAGGAAGGGAAGGAGAACAAGAATGCACCTATTCAACTCTATATTTGTGTGTGTGTGTGTGTGTGTGTGTGTGTGTGTGTGTGTTTTGAAAATATAAGGTAGGCTAGGTTAATGAGAGGGGATGGATGAATCAGCAACCAATAAAACTTTCAACTCACTTTATCAATTAGTCCTTCATATATTATTCTAATCTAGTTGCATGCATGAAAGAATGAAAGAAATAAAACATTCATAACACTTTGATAGAAGATATGGTGACCCAAAAACATTCCAAGTAGAAAGTAAAACTAGGGTGGAGATGATACACTCAGTTAGAAATAATTGAGTAATTGTGTATTGTCTTTGATGTTATACAAAATGTCATATCATTTATAGTCAATGTATTCCAAGCTCACTCAAGCGATGAAGATAGTTTCCTATGTTTGCCAAGCATTCTAGAGTTTTCCTAGTTCAATAGACATTATCTACCGAGTTCACTCGGGCGACAAATGAAAATTTGCAGAAGTTAAGTGTTAACTGAGCTCACTTAGTTAATGAAGGAAATGTTGCATGGAACTAGTGTTAACTGAGCTCTCTTGGTTACCAAAAGAACTTTGTGAATATGTAGTGTTAACCAAATTAACTTGGTTAACAAAGGAAAATTGATTTGAGTTAGTATCTATCAAGAAAGGTTAGCTAAAGAAGGATTTATCCTTTTGGAATATTGAGTGCAATTAATATATCAAATAATCCCATTATGCATACCAAAACAAGACACATTTCTATTAAATATCACTTTTTGAGAGAACTGGTACATGATAAAGAGGTAAGATTGGAATATGTGAATACTAAAGAACAAATTGTAGATATATTCACTAAGCCATTACCTAAGGATGCATTTTTGTATATAAGAGGCAAGTTAGGGGTCACTCCCCTATCTAAAGCTCACTAAATCAAGTTTAGTGATGCATCAACTAGAGCATGTTGAATATCAGTCAATTGATGCAGTATTGACAAGAGCACATTGCAAATGAATCATTACATGAGGTACATTGATATTCACCAAATATTGTCTTTGGCATGAGATGTCAAAGAGGGAGAAGCTTACTATCATATTACAGAAATTTCCTAAAAAGAGAAAGTTTAGTCATTCATCAAAAAAAGAGATGTCAAAGAGGGAGAATGAACTTGGTCTAATATCAAAGATAGAGTTTTCTATCAAAAGAAGATGTTGTAGAAATAGTTTTCTGATAGAGGGAGAAACTAAAGGTAGAGGGAGTTTAAATTGATAGAGGGAGTTCTCATGGATGAAAATTAGAATGAAACTAAGGATATTTTCCTTATTTTATTCTATCTCTAAAATTTCATTGCATTATGACATGTTGTGTTTCCATCAATGCCAAACAAGGAGATTGTTGGAAACAATTCATTAATTGTGTATTGTCTTTGATATTACAAAAAATATCATATCATTTCTAGTTAGTGTATGCTAAGATCATTCAGGCGATGAAGAAGTTTCCTATGTCTATTGAGCATTCTAGAGTTTGCTTAGTTCAAAAGACAGTATCTACCGAATTCACATAGGTGACAGAGGAAAGTTTGTAGAAGTTGAGTGTTGATCGATCTCACTTAGTTAATGAAGGAAATGTTGGATGGAACCAATGTTAACTAAGCTCACTCAGTTACCAAAGGAACTTTGTGAATATCCAGTGTTAACTGAGTTCACTTGGTTAACATAGGAAAATTTCTTTGAGTTAGTATCTACTGAGCAAGGTCAACTAACGAAGGATTTTCTCTTTTTGGCACATTGAGTGAAACTAATATATCAAAGAATCTTATGATTCATACCAAAAAAAGACACATTGCTATAAAATATCACTTTTTGAGAGAATTGGTACAAGATAAGAGTTAAGATTGAAATATGTGAATACTAAAGAACAAATTGCAGATATATTCACTAAGCCATTACCTAAGGATGCATTTTTCTATATAAGAGGTAACTTAGGGGTCATTCCCCTCTCTAAAGCTCACTACATGAAGTTTAGTGATGCATCCACTAGAGTATGTTGATGATCAGTCAATTGATGCAATATTGACAAGGGCACATTGCAAATGAATCAGTACATGAGGTACATTGATATTCACTAAATATTTTCTTTGGCATGAGATGTCAAAGAGGGAGAATTTTAATATCATATTGGAAAGATTTTATTAAAAAGAGAAAGTTCAGTCATTCATTAGAAAAAGAGATGTCAAAGAGGCAGAATGAACTTGGTCTGCTATCAAAGATAGAGTTTTCTATTAGAAGAAGATGTTGTGGATAGAGTTTTGTTAACAGAGGGAGAAACTGAAGGTAGAGGGAGTTCACATTGATAGAGGGAGCTCTCATGGATGAAAATTAGAATGAAACTAAGGATATATTCCATATTTTATTCTTTCTCTAAAATTTCATTGCATTATGACATGTTGTGTTGCCATCAATGCCAAATAGGGAGATTGTAGGGAACAATTGATTAATTTTTTATTGTCTTTGATATTACACAAAATATCATAGCATTTCTAGTTAGTGTACATTGAGATCATTTGGGTGATGAAGAAAGTTTCCTATGTCTATTGAGCATTCTAGAGTTTTCCTAGTTTAGAAGACAATATCTACCAAGTTCACGTAGGTGACAGAGGAAAGTTTGCAGAAGTTGAGTGTTGACTGATCTCACTTAGTTAATGAAGGAAATGTTGGATGGAACCAATGTTAACTAATCTCACTTAGTTATCAAAGGAACTTCGTGAATATGCAGTGTTAACTGAGCTCACTCAGTTTGCAAAGGAACTTTGTGAATATGCAGTGTTAACTAAGTTCACTTGGTTAATAGAGGAAAATTGCTTTGAGTTAGTATCTACCAAGCAAGGTCAACTAACAAAGGATTTTCTCCTTTTGGCATATTGAGTTCAATTAATATATCAAATAATCCTATGATGCATACCAAAACAAGACACATTTCTTTAAAATATCACTTTTTGAGAGAATCGGTACAAGATGAAGAGGTAAGATTGGAATATGTGAATACTAAAGAACAAATTGCAGATATATTCACTATGACATTACCTAAGGATGCATTTTTGTAGATAAGAGGTAAGTTAGGGGTCATTCACATATCTAAATCTCACTAAATGAAGTTTAATGATGCATCAACTAGAGCATGTTGAAGATCAGTCAGTTGATGCAGTATTGACAAGGGCACACTGCAAATGAATCAATACATGAGGTACATTGATATTCACTAAATATTTTTTTTGGCATGAGATGTCAAAGAAGGAGATGTTTAATATTGTATTATATAAATTTTATTAAAAGAGAAAGTTCAGTCATTCATCAAAAAAAGAGATGTCAAAGAGGGAGAATGAACTTGGTCTGATATTAAAGATATAGTTTTCTATCAAAAGAAGATGTTGTAGATAGAGTTTTGCTAACAGAGGGAGAAATTGAAGGTAGAGGGTGTTCACATTGATAGAGGGAGTTCTCATAGATGAGAATCACAATGAAACTAATGATATGTTCCTTATTTTATTCTTGCTCTAAAATTTCATTGAATTATGATGCGTTTTGTTGCCATCAAAGCCAAATAGTGAGATTTTTTGAAACAATTGATTTACTCTGTATTGTATTTGATGTTGCACAAAATATCATATCATTTCTAGTCAGTGTATGTTGAGACCACTCAAGTGATGAAGATAGTTTCTTGTGTCTTTCAATAATTCCAGAGTTTGGCTAGTTCAGAAGATAGTATCTAACAAGTTCACTCACTTGACAAAGGAAATTTTACAAAAGTTGAGTGTTAACCGAGCTCACTTGGTTAATGAAGGAAATGTTGGATGGAACTAGTGTTAACTGAGCTCTCTTAATTACCAAAGGGACTTTTTGAATATGCATTGTTAATTGAGTTCACTTCGTTACCATAAGAAAATTGCTTTGAGTTAGTATCTACTGAGCAGGGTCAACTAACGAAGGATTTTCTTGTTTTGGCATATTGAGTTCAATTAATTTTTTGTTGGTTCTAGCCAACTAAGAAGATGAATATTAGTTATTCTAAGTTGTATTCAAGTTAACTTGACAATTTGTAAGATATAAATATAAGTTCAAGTTGAGGATTGAATGTGTGGAACATAATTGAAGATTTTGATGATGCTTAGAGTAAATGAATTAGAAGGATAAGCATAATATGCTTGTTCAGATGCAAAGATACATTCTATCAGGAACTATCAATTATACAAGCTAGAATTAAGTTCTATAATCAGTAATTTAGTTGCATCAAAAATTAGGTCATCTCATTGTTCCCCTCTAACCATTGTAGCAGTGATCTAAATCTTTTAACAGAGTTGGGTTAACAACGATTTGTAAATCCTCTAACAAGGTGGCATTTCTATTGAAGTGTCTAAAGTCCTATAAAAGTCCACTCCTAATTGTGTGATTAAATCCTCTAATAGGGTCACACCTAACAGTGTGTTTTGTAATCTTTAATAGGGTTGGCTCCTAACAGGGCTCACTTTAGAACAGTGAAAGTCAGTAACTAGTTGCAATTGGTGGGTTTTCCCAAATTAGGTTTCTACATTAAATCTTTCTGTTAATTGTGTTCATGCTATTTCTTTTATGTGTATGCAACTAAGTTAAACCAAAATTAATCAGAGATAATATCTTAAGATTTTTATGATAAGCATTTGTTAAGTTATTTCAGTGTTTACCGAGTTACAACATTTGATAGTGTAAACTGAGTGTCTGTGTATTTTCCAAGTAACAAAAGAATATAGTCAGCATAGAGTTTTGATTTGTATCCCATGGGATTTATTTTTGTGGTAACTGATTCACCCCTCCACTCTCAGTTACTCCTCTTATATTTCCAACAACCCACAAGATTTAGTACAGTAGTATAAAGTTGACCTATTAAGGCTTACAATTTGATCACTTATGGTGATCTACATTGTTAGGAGAAATAAGGACTATTAGTCCACCTTGTGAAAGGATTTTACAAACATACAATGAAGCATGCACTCTATTAGGAGATTCATCAAAAGAATACTAAGTCCATCTTGTTAAAGGATTTGATTGATGAACCTATTAGGATGAATTGATGGTTGATCTTTTATCTACAACTTTGATTTGTTGGTTGAGATTCCTTAAATTGTGATGATCACCTTACTGTGATAGGTAAGTCTTTGATGTATCATATACTACTTGTAGCCTTCAACTCAATCTCATCTAATTCTTAATACTTATCAATCATATTTATTTACTTATTGGATATAGTATAATACATTACATGTATACCAATACAATTAACTATCTTCTAGAGTTGGCTACAATACCAAATTAATCATACTACACAAAGTTGGCCCAACTTATGTAACTCAGGTTTTGATGACAAATCAGTGATGTTCTCATACTCAAAAAACATGATCAACACTCAAAAAGCTCTAGCACTCAGTTGATATTGAAGCTTGGTCCATACTGATCAATTTGAGTAGTAGGAACTTGGTCAGCACTGTGTGACTAAATGAACACTAAGAAATTTGGTTGATAGAGAATCTCTCAGTTGACACTGCATAACTCGATCAACACTAGACTCACATTTTTAACACTACAATCTTAGTAGACACTAATAGGATTGGTTAACTCTGAAAAGCTCAATTAACACTCTAATATTCTTCACTTGTACTAGAAATCTCAGTAGACTCTACTATGCTCAAGTGATACAGTAAACTGTCTGAAATGCTTGGTAGACACTATGAAGCTAGCTATGAATTGTATTCTTACTACTTAGCTGAGTAGCAACTGAAACATTTGGTTAACACTACTAAATGAATGATAAGCTTGGTAGCAACTATAGAGCTCAGTAGCAATGTAACCAACTACATAAGTGTCAAGTCACTAATAGACAAATTGACCTTAATGTCAACAATCTCCCCCTTTGGCATTAGTGACAAAAACACTTATCATACCAAAAGTTTGAACCCTCAAAATTATGAGTTAAAAACTTCCTTTATCAAAATTTTGTGTCTTCAACTTGGTTTTGAATTACTTCTATTGTAGCTTAGTAAATTACTCTATTTTTCTAATTTTTCAAAATTGCTTTTGTAAAAATATTTACTGCTTAGCTGTACATATATCTCTCCTCTATACATATATCGGGAGTATGATAATCTTCTTTACACACATAATCTTCTTCTCAACATATAAACATATCTTCTCCCATATTCTATATAGATAATATTATTCTCCCCCTTTTTCACAGAAATGCCAAAGGTTTATAATATCTATAAGTTAATACCAAAATGTGACAAGAAATCACTGTGTACCTTAAAAATGATTGACATAGTCTTGTCCCAATTATCTTGCGATACCTCACTTGCATGCAAGGCTATTTGTACCTCTATTGATAGTTCCATCATGTGGTTAGCTATGGAGAAGTTATTGTCATGGATGAGTGCCTTTGCATGGGAAATGTTCTTTTGTAGTGCATCCATGTTTGGAAGAATTATGCTTGAATTTTTGCAAGTCTGGCCCTAATTCTAGCTTCTTCTCTCAACACTCTACTTGTATATTTGGTTAATATTTGATCATTGTCAAGTGCTCAAAACTACAATTGGGATGAAGTGATAGCGGATGTGCACTTGCCTTTAAATCCTCTTGGTTCCTAGTTACATACTTAAGTGACTTAAAATATGTCATACTTGTTCCTTGTTCCATATTCTTCAATCTTTCCTGAAGGTTAGGGGTAGACCTCTGAAAGATAATTTGTTTAGCTTCATCATCTTTGCCCAACTTTAGTTTCCTCTTGGATTTGCCAAATCTTCTTGTAAATAGAATAGGGGAAGACTTGGTAGGTTTGGTTATTATAACTATCCCTTTCTTCTTTGGAGGCTCCTCTTCCTTAGGGTCTACATCCTCTGCATCATACTCTTCATATTCATCTTCTATATCATTTCCTTCTCCCTCGGTAAGCATGAGAGGAGAGCTTGATTTCTTACTATTCTCATCATTTTCTCTATCCTTTTCCTTCCTCTACTCACTGCTTGGGGTAACTTGATCTCAAGTTCAATTCTTTCTTTAGCCTCATCATAAGTACCAAAATCTGTTTTGATTAAGTAAAATAAAGGTTTAAAGGACCCAAAACCTTACAACAACATTATTCTAGAGAGAAGCAAGAGAAAAGAGAAATAGAGAGATGAAACCAAAAACAACATGATACAGACCGTAGTAAACAAAAAAGAGGTAATAGAAGATAGTGTTGAAACAGATAGCAAAAGTCCAGCAAAGATACAACAACCAACTAGCTAAGGAGTATCAATCATATTCATAGCCTAGTCCACCAAAAAATGCATGGTATTAGTAACAACTTTCATCTTGTCTTTCTTACAAGTTTCCTCAATCTTCTTCGAAATGGCCCAAGTATGCTTGCTAGGTCCTTGAGAATCAATTCCTGGGGGAAAATCCTAGCATTTACCTTCCTCATTATTCTTGAGGGAATTTTTCAAATTAGCCACTAGTTTTTTAAGTTATTTATCCATATTACCGAACCTGGTTTCAAGTTTTGATACCTTCCCTTGGATACTACCAATGTCCTTGTCCATAACCCTTTGCTTAGCTTCCATCACAAGGATCTTTTGCATTAGATTTTTCACTTCTTCTGCATTTCCTATAACCTTTGAAACCTTGTCAATGTATTTTCCTAAGGTCCTTTCCCCTTTGACCATTTTTCTCAAACGATCCATTTCCTTGTTTAACAATACAATTTTATGCTTGAGAATGTCAATGTCCTTTTGAATAGAGTCAGGGTTACCAAATAGGCCTTTAGAAGACCCTAGCCCACCACCAAAAAAATCACCCTCATCAAATTTAGACCCCTATTCTCCATCATTAGTGTAGTCCTTTTTGACATTTTTATTATCTTGTCACCGTATAGATTTCCTTCTCCTCTCCAAGAGTTGAGCCAGGGGCTCATCACAAAAAAGTAGAGAAGCCCTATCAAAAAGATAACCTTTGCCCTTCCCTTTAGTACCTCCCCTTTTTTTGATATGCTCTTTGAAAATTTCATCAACATAATCACTTTCCCTCTCCCTGTAGAATCATCCTTCTCAACATTCTTTTTCTTTTTATTAGTTCTGCCACCTAAACCTTTTTCTGGCCTAACCAAATCCCCTTCGGCCTCATCTTGTGTCTCAGAGTCATAACCCTATTCCTGAATGCTCCCTTTAGTATCTTGATCACCCCCTTTAAATATTATAGGTTTTAGGTTTTTTTTAGATTTGAGCACATTCATAATCAAAACCATTAAACCTTCATGGAAAACATATTCACCAGTCAAGTCATGCTGGATGGCTTGGGTAGAGATGGAAAGAGATTGCAATAGATAGGAAGGAAAATTCACCCTAATATCATGTTGAAAATGGTTTGCTAGCACAAAGTGGTAACCATATAATTTTTTATGTCTACCATCCAAAATCAAATATTCAATAATAACATAGAACACAAAATACCATGTACGAGACACAGAAGCTGGGTTAAAATAAGAAGTACCTATTTTAACCAAATGATTTCTTTCCTATTCAATCTTGACAAAGTCATCAATCACCTTATCCGAGATCTTTGTTTCCCTATAAAAATTCATCCCGTCCAACTCCAAATTGGTAGCCTCCGCGATGATCTCTTCCATGACCTCGAACCTCTGGTTCCCAACCAAAACTAAACCATCCTTCTAAGATTTAAAAAACTGGTATGTGATTACAGGGTTATTACCTTTGAGTCTCTCCATGTAACTAGTAAAATTTCCACACTTGAGGATGTCCCAAACCTCTAGTTTATTCTTTCATTTCACACAGCTAGGTGGTTTGACCCATTTCCTTTTCCCCCCCATCATCTGTGCAATAGAAACACTAGTTTTCTCACACTGAAAACCCCCAGACACTCTACAATTACAACTACCTAAGCATGGATAGAAAGAAGCAACCCACAATTCATGTGATCTACCTAAATTTCTAAAAATAATAGCCCACCTCACTCCAAAGGAGATAAATTCATAATTCATTGACAAAATCATTATTAAGGGATTTTTGCTGGGATTTCCATTTGTCATTCTTAACATGCTCACGGCCATCAATAGGTAAAGTGTCATATGACTCCCATATGATCTTTTGATCATTACAACATACCACATTTGAAGCCCAATCAGGTATACCATTGGCTTCCCTAAAATTATGGGATATTATGCAATTTTAGAAAGAATTAATAATATAACCTGCCTTAGAAATAATATTGCTAATAGTCCATGAAGGTGGGTTAATTTTCTTTAAGAAGTTTATGATATTAAGGGAATCACCTTCAATCCAAATATTCTTCAAATTCAAATCTTTGGCATAAATAAGATGATAAAGTGCAATATAGGCTTCAACAACATGATTGGTTTGACACCCCAAAGGTATAGCCATAACACAAACAAAGTCACCATTAGAATTTCTAATCACCACTCCACAACCAGTGATGCCCAGGTTCCCTTTCAAGGCCCCATCAAAGTTAATCTTAAACTAGTTTTTCGGAGGACAATCCCATCTTACACTTTCCCTTGGGTTGGGATCTTTTGTGTTCAAAATCAAATTCCTAATGTTCTCGTAATTAATCACTCCAACATCCCACTCATTAGAAGGTTGCTATCCCATACCACAAATTTTGATATTTTCATGCAAAAGGACCTTGATTTTATGGAAAGCTTGAATTGGATTGGATTCCACCCGTAGAACCAGAATCAGTATGCGAAGAACATTAACAAATAAAGTAAACATTCACAAACCAAAAACTAAATTCACATATATGCTTAGACTAAGAAAGAAAATAAGAAGTGCAAACCTCACGAGAGAAAACACTCCATGCTTTCTTGATTCTGTAGATGTGTCCTTTTGCTGTGGATGTATGCTCAAGATGCTCAAAAGCTGCTTCAATGGAGATGGGTAATGGCAAATTGGTAGCTTTGTGAGCTCTCAATTTGGCATTATAAGGGTATGGTTGATGGCTTTGGTTCTCAAAATAGCATGGTAACTTTAGCTCAAAGATTGTTGATGAAATGGCTTGGGATGGGATTCAATTTATAGGCTAAGGGGTAGAGGGATGGAGGGCTTAGATGCAAGGATGGATGAAGGCTTAAGGAGGGCTAAGATGCACTCAAAGGGGAGCACATGGATTGTGCTTGTTTAGCACCAATGGGAAGGTGACACTTGTCACAAGGAGGATGAGTGTGAGAGGATAGGGTTAAGGGTTGGTTAAAGTAATGATGAGTGGGGTTGAGTATGTAAGAGGGATGTAAGAGGAATGAGTGTGGAAGAGGGAAGAGTGTGGAAGATGGGTGTAAGAGTCCTTATGTTTTGTAAGAGCACTCATGACTTAGTGGTTGGGTTTTTGAGGGAAGACTTTGCTTTGGTTTAGGAAAGTTTTAAACTTGTTTAAGGAATGTGACAACATTAGGGGGTGGATTAGGCTTGGGTTTAGGATTAGATTAGAGATGTTAGAGATGTGCAAGTGGATGGCATTAATGAGGGTGAGTGAGTTAGTGGCTAAGCTTGGTTAGCATGGGTGGATGGGGTGGATTAGGCTAAATGGAGGATTAGAGATAGGTTAGGGGTTTTTGAATTTGAGGATTTCATTTATCAAATAGATTTATTTAATAAATGGGGATTTTTGGAATTAGATAGAAGAATAGGATTTAATTGATAAATAATAGATTATTTGATTTATCAATTAGGACTATAGATGATTAATTAAATTAATCAACTAGGGGATGACAAAGGATTAATTAAATAGAAATTTAATTAATAATGCCTTTTTAGATAACTAAATAGGATTACTAAAATAGTGTAATCAAATTTAGGTGTCTACATTTTGCCCCTCTTTGACATAGTGTTGAGACAACACTATTTCAAAGAAGTTCAAATGAAGACGACACGAAGAAAATGTTTTAGCAACAAGGTTGCCCCAGTCTCAGATAAGAAGAGGAGAGACTAGACTTAGATGATGCCCCCTCAAGAAGGCGGCATTAACTAAGAAATAAAGTTTAGGAAAGTTTTAACAAATAAAGTAAACATTAACAAACCAAAAACTAAATTCACATATATGCTTAGACTAAGAAAGAAAATAAGAAGTGCAAACCCCAGAATCAGTATGCGAAGAACATTAACAAATAAAGTAAACATTCACAAACCAAAAACTAAATTCACATATATGCTTAGACTAAGAAAGAAAATAAGAAGTGTAAACCTCACGAGAGAAAACACTCCATGCTTTCTTGATTCTGTAGATGTGTCCTTTTGCTGTGGATGTATGCTCAAGATGCTCAAAAGCTGCTTCAATGGAGATGGGTAATGGCAAATTGGCAGCTTTGTGAGCTCTCAATTTGGCATTATAAGGGTATGGTTGATGGCTTTGGTTCTCAAAATAGCATGGTAACTTTAGCTCAAAGATTGTTGATGAAATGGCTTGGGATGGGATTCAATTTATAGGCTAAGGGGTAAAGGGATGGAGGGCTTAGATGCAAGGATGGATGAAGGCTTAAGGAGGGCTAAGATGCACTCAAAGGGGAGCACATGGATTGTGCTTGTTTAGCACCAATGGGAAGGTGACACTTGTCACAAGGAGGATGAGTGTGAGAGGATAGGGTTAAGGGTTGGTTAAAGTCATGATGAGTGGGGTTGAGTATGTAAGAGGGATGTAAGAGGAATGAGTGTGGAAGAGGGAAGAGTGTGGAAGATGGGTGTAAGAGTCCTTATGTTTTGTAAGAGCACTCATGACTTAGTGGTTGGGTTTTTTGAGGGAAGACTTTGCTTTGGTTTAGGAAAGTTTTAAACTTGTTTAAGGAATGTGACAACATTAGGGGGTGGATTAGGCTTGGGTTTAGGATTAGATTAGAGATGTTAGAGATGTGCAAGTGGATGGCATTAATGAGGGTGAGTGAGTTACTAGCTAAGCTTGGTTAGCATGGGTGGATGGGGTGGATTAGGCTAAATGGAGGATTAGAGATAGGTTAGGGGTTTTTGAATTTGAGGATTTCATTTATCAAATAGATTTATTTAATAAATGGGGATTTTTGGAATTAGATAGAAGAATAGGATTTAATTGATAAATAATAGATTATTTGATTTATCAATTAGGACTATAGATGATTAATTAAATTAATCAACTAGGGGATGACAAAGGATTAATTAAATAGAAATTTAATTAATAATGCCTTTTTAGATAACTAAATAGGATTACTAAAATAGTGTAATCAAATTTAGGTGTCTACATTTTGCCCCTCTTTGACATAGTGTTGAGACAACACTATTTCAAAGAAGTTCAAATGAAGATGACACGAAGAAAATGTTTTAGCAACAAGGTTGCCCCAGTCTTGGATAAGAAGAGGAGAGACTAGACTTAGATGATGCCCCCTCAAGAAGGCAGCAGGGAGAGAAATGAGGCTCGATGACTTCTTGAAAGTACAAGAAATTGAGACGAGCTGAGACGCATGTTGGCAAAGAGAAGGGGCTGAATGAGCTCAAACTCTCACTATGGGAGAATGATGAAGGGAAATCAAGGGCACAATAGTAAAGCAAGCTTAAGACTTTCCAAGATTGGGGGGGGGGATGGAGGAGCGAAGCGCTATAAAAGGAATCCATTGAAGCTTTTTGAGCGGGGGGATACTTCAAAGAGAAGTACCACCATGTAGTTGAGCACTAGATTTGCTATAGGACTATTGGTTAATTGCCAAGGTTACCAAGAACATCAAGGCCTTTTCACCAACCATCCAGAGGACTGACGAACTGACTCAAAAAAAACACACAAGGATTGCCCCAGTATCACACATGAATCCTAGAGGAGGCAGCGTGGAAATGACACTAGGTAACCCACAAGTAGAAAAAGAAAACAAGCAAAAGACCTGATCAAGACCTTACGCTCTAATTGCCCCATTCGCAGCATACCATGATATGGAAGATCATGGCAACCTTGAGGAGGGAACAAGGAGATTGCTTGGAAAAGATATTTCAAGACCCAAAAGGGAAGATCCCAAATCAAAAGAAAGTGAAAATCCAAAAGTGAAACATTTGCCAACGAGATGGGTAGGACGAGGTACTAACAGACCAAGATCAGACATGAGGAAAGCTATATCCTACAAGGATCTATCAGAGAGCACCTAAGCTGATGGATCTAGATGAGTGATGCGTCTGGCAAGCTAAAATAAGAAGGATAACACTTTGGTGATAGGAGATATAGCTAAAGGATGTATTGAAATATCTAACCAAGGTGTGCAATGTGTGCAAGATGTTGACCAAGGATGAACTGACATGAAAGCCGGATAGATACAATGATACTAAGCTAAAGAGGATGTATAAGCTGACAGACCAAGATATGTTACAAATGTACAAGTTTTGTTCATGTTTTGGTTTTTTGTGAGATGGAAATTTTTGTGAAGGATGGGATGTCTATAATAGTTGATAGGTGGACAGGTAGATGGTTTGTGAAAAGCTTAAGGAAAATGGGATTCTGTGTGTGCATGTGATAGGATACGGGCTAGGGTACAAGATTATGTACAAGCTAGAATATGGTACAAGCTTTGGACAAGATTTGGATATATACAAGGTATGGTACAAGATTTACAAGGTATAATACAAGCTTTGGTACAAGATTTACAAGCTGGACAGGAGGTATTGACAAGCTCCATCAGATTTTGGATATTTGATTGGAACACCAAGGGAACAAGTAGGTGTTTTATGGGATGGTGGGTGGATGGATGAGGGATAGGATAGTGATAGATAATGGATTAGTCTTTAGCACACAAGGTGCCTAAATTACCAAGTTTTTACCAAGGTACCTATCCAAGGCGCTTGAATTGCCAAGTTTTCACCATTGGACGCTTATTTCTCTTTACTATTTTTTTTTTTTTTTGTATTTTTTCAAAAGCTGGGTATACCAAGGATCTTCAAGCATAGAACTTCTTGAGGTGAATGATGTTAGTGGGATCATTCAAGAGTTCTCCTTCTGGTGTAGATAATTGATAGGCTCCGGAGCCAAAGGAGGCAGTAACCACATAGGGACCAAGCCATGTAGGTTCAAACTTGCCTTTCTTTTCTCGATCTACTTGGACTTTCATATTTTCTTTGAGGACCATGTCACCTGGCTAAAAGTGTCGTGGGAGCACCTTCTTGTTGAAATTCCTTTTGAGACGAGTTTGATAGACTGTGAGATGATCATAGGCTTGTTGTCTCTTCTCGTCTAAGAGATCTAGCTGGGTGAGTCGAGCTACTCTGTATTCTTCATCTGAGATTTTCCCTTGCAAAGATATGCGTAGTGAGGGAAGTTCAACTTCTATAGGTAATACCACTTCGGCACCATAGACTAGGGAGTATGGAGTTGTGCCTGTGGATGTATGGAAGGAAGTTTGATAGGCCCATAGAGCTGGATTTATTTGAAGGTGCCAATCACGGCCGGAATCATTGACAACTTTCTTTAGGATTTTGAGGAGGGTTTTATTAGTTGCCTCTGCCTGGCCGTTACCTTGTGGGAAATATGGGCTAGAAAAGCGGTGATGGATGCGGAGGGAAGTGCATAATTCTTCCATGTTGAGATTTTCAAAATTACCTCCATGGTCAGTGAAGATGGTGGATGGGATGCCGAAGCGGCAAATAATGTGGTACAAGATGAACTTGGAGACTTGAACTCCTGTAGCTGAGACTAGGGGGACTGCTTCCACCCACTTAGTGAAATAGTCTGTAGCTGTTATTATCCATTTATGTCCATCAGATGAGAGAGGGGTGATAGTTCCAACTAGATCAAGGCCCCAACAAGCGAAAGGCCAAGGTGGTGCAATAGGCTGTAGATCCTGTGCCGGAGCGTGCACAAGATTTGCATGCTGCTGACATGGGAGACACTTTCTGACAAAGTCACAAGAGTCTTCTTCAATGGTAGGCCAATAGTAGCCTGCTCTAAGGATTTTTTGTGCTAGGACAATACCACTCGTGTGGGCACCGCAAAGTCTGGAATGTACTTCTTTTAATGCCATCGTGGCCTCATTTTCATCTAAACATCGAGAGAGAGTATCGTGATAACCCCGACGATATAGGGTATTGGCTATGATAACATAGCGGGATGATTTTTGGATGAGGTTCTGGCGTTGGGTACGTGTGAGGTGAGGGGATATGATACCATCGTTAAGGTAAGCGTGAATTTCATGGTACCAAGGGGATTGGGGACCAACCAAGATACAAACATGGTTTGAATCCTCATTCGCATAGGCCGGTCTGAGGAGCTGCTCAACTAAAAACTCATATTGTGTAGCTTCTTGGGGAATTTCCAAGAGCGAGCTGATAGTGGCCATGGCATCTGCTACCTTGTTCTGCATTCGAGGCACTTGTGTAAACTGAAGCTTTGTAAAATGCTGGGTCAGCTGATCAACTAGCTCTTTGTAGGGTAATAGCTTTTCATCTTTGGTTTGATATTCATTTAAGACTTGTTTGATGATGAGTTGGGAATCACCAAAGACTTGTAACTCGGTGATATTCCATTCTGCAGCTATCTTTAATCCTACTACAAGAGCTTCATATTCTGCTATATTGTTGGTGCTAGGGAATTGTAGCTTGAAGGCTTTTGGAATGTAATCTCCTTGAGGTGTAACTAATAATATTCCTGCCCCTGATCCATGAGAGGTGTATGAGCCATCAAAATAAAGCTTCCATGGGGGTTGTTCTTCAATTAGGCAAATATGCTCATCTGGAAATTTTGTGAGCAAAGGATATGCATCTACTAGAGGTGCATCAGCTAGGTGATCTGCTATAGCTTGCCCTTTGATTGCCTTTCTGTCCACATACTGGATGTCAAACTCACTTAGTAGCATAACCCATTTGGCCAAACGGCCTGTAAGTGCTGTTCTGGAGAGCATATACTTAAGAGGGTCAATCTTGGAGACTAGTTGGATGGTATGACTTAGCATGTAGTGACGAAGCTTTTGAGTTGAGAAAACAACTGCCAAACAAGCTTTTTCCATAGGAGTGTAATTGATTTCATAACCAACTAGGGTTCTACTGATATAGTAGATGGCTCTCTCTCTGCTATAATCATCATGTTGCGCTAGAAGTGCCCCTAGAGCAGTAGGTGTTGCTGATATATACAAGATCAAGGGACGACCAGGAACTGGTGGAACCAAGATAGTGGGATTGGTGAGATACTGCTTGACCTGATCGAAGCTGCGCTGACATAAAAGATCCCACTTGAAGTTCTCATTCTTCTTTAGCAAGTGTGAAAATGGTGTACACTTATCTGCAAGTTGGGAGATGAAGCGCCGGACAGATTGAAGTTTTCCTTGAAGAGAGCGAAGCTGTCGCAGTGTCTGGGGAGGAGGCATGTTTAAGATAGCCTTGACCTTTTTGGGGTCGATCTCTATACCTCATTTAGAAACTATGAAGCCTAGAAGCTTGCCAGATGTGACCCCAAAGACACACTTCTTGGGATTTAGCATGAGATGATATTGGGCCAACCTATCAAAGACTTTCTCTAGGTCAGCAAGATGATCCATGAAGGTGTGAGATTTGACTAGGATATCGTCCACATAATCCTCCAAAATGCTATGGATAAGATCATGGAAAATGGCTGTCATAGCTCTTTGATAGGTAGCCCCAGCATTCTTTAGGCCAAAAGGCATCATGGTGTAGCAAAAGGTTCCCCAAGGGGTAGTGAATGCTGTCTTATGCTGGTCCTCTTCTGCAATCTTGATCTGATTATACCCAGAAAATCCATCCATAAGGGACAGGATTTCATGTCCAGCTGTAAGATCTACAATCATATCTATGTTGGGCAAGGGAAAATCATCCTTTGGACAAGCTTTGTTAAGATCTCTAAAATCATTACAGATTCTGATGTCACCGGAAGGCTTAGTGACAGGGACCATGTTGGAGATCCATTCTGAGTAGTCGATAGGTCGGATAACCTTAGCAGCTAACATTCTTTCTAGTTCAGCTTTGACTAGTAATGCCACCTTGGGGTGCATTTTCCTAAGCTTTTGTCTGACGGGCTTGATCTTTGGATCGACTGCAAGATGATGAACTACAAGCTTTGGATCGAGTCCTGGCATGTCCTGATATGACCATGCAAATCGGCCAATGTTCTCTCGTAAAACCTCAAAGAGGAGGTCAGCTTGGTCTTGTGATAGGGATGCAGCAATGTGAACAATTCTAGGGATCTCTGAAGAACCAATGTTGACTTCTCTAGTATCCTCTATTAGAATAGAAGACACCTCTGGTCGATTATCTTGAGGAGGCAATACTAAATCCTCATGTTTTGCTTGTGGCTCTAGATTTTCTTGCTGAGGGGTTCTCTTTGCTGCCTTAGCTAGTCCCAGATTTACCTTAGTTCCAGTTTTGGGTGTATCAAAACTAGGTTGGGGATTTTCTCCAAAATACCCCTTGGGATCTAGCTTGTAGATGTAGGCAGAATCTGGCTTTGTCTTCTTATGAGGAGTTTCAGCTCCCATGAAACTTAGAAGCGCTTCCTCTGATGCAAACTCATCAATATGTATGACACTTGGTTGGTCCCAATCTATGAGTTGTGGATGAGCAAGTGGTAGGTCAATGAGATGGATGGATAGTTCTCGGAGAACAGAGTCTCCTAGGAAGATTTGGTCTGGGATATCGTCGTAGGCTCTCTTTTCAACTTCCTCAGGAATGTCTTCGATTTCAACAAGGTCGCGGTGGATGTTCGAAAAAGCATGACCATTCTCGTTGGTGCCCCCAGTTGTGGGTATGCCAAAGCCAAGACCTGACTTTATTTCCCAATCATGTGCTTCGATGGGACATTGCATGCCCCTTTCTTCTGGTCCTAGTCCACCTCCTTGATAGTTCCATTTTTCAGTGACAAGCTTATGTTGTTGGGGATACTTTTGGCTGAAGTGATCAAGGCGTGCTTGATTTCTTGGAGGTGCATCCTTATGTAGCCAATTGTTGATATCTGGAGTGAGCTCCTCATGAAGAGGGGTTTTTGAGGACACAAAGGTGGTTGGGCCAAACTGTTTGTATCGAGGAGGTGGAATCTCCTTAGCTTTGTGATATGTTGGCCATCCATGGGTATGTGGATCAAGTGGGATTGCTCCGACAACAAATGCATCTGATAGACTATATTCTCCACATCATTTGTTGTTGATCTTTACAGTAGATAGGGTAGAGGCAAGGATGGTTTCTGAGTCATTACAAGTGTGGGATGAGCTGGCGATGGCTGTGCCGATGTCTATTCCAGGGCAATGGTTTGTATATGAAGCTTCAACTGCATTGCAGTAAGCAAAGGGTTCTGGATCGGCATGGATGGTTACCTCAGTGCCTTGATGCGGAAATTTGATGCACTGATGGTAGGTGGATGGAACGACCTTCATAGCATGAATCCATGGGCAACCGAGGAGGATGTTAAATGGTAGGTTTAGATCAACAACATGGCAAACTGTCTCTTGAATGACTGGCCCAACCTTGATTGGTAGCAAAATAGTCCCTTCTGTGGTCCTTTCCAAGTTGTCATAAGCTTTGATGGTGATAACCTCACTGATCATATCTGCCTCAGTATACCCAGCTTGTTTTATGAATTTTAGGGTGCAAATGTTCAAGGCTGATCCATTATCTATCATTACTCTTTTCACGGCAAAATTGGATACCATGATGGCTATGCGAAGTGGAAGGGTGTGATCTGGCTCAACCGCGGGTATGTTGGTGGGTTTGAAAGATAGGGCACATGAGGATGAAAGGTGTCCAACAAGATTACGAAAATCAGTAGCATTGATATCAGAAGGGACACGGGATTCTATGAGAGCACTGTCAAGGATGTCTTTGTACACAGGACTAGTGCGGAGAAGGTCTAAAATGGATATTTGGGCTGGCATGTTCCCAAGGTGTTCCAAGATATTGTACCGGCTTTTTGATGGAGCTGATGGTGTTGATGAAACTGGTGGGCCTGCGATGTTAAATCACGCTCTTTGAGTGGTGACCGCACACTCATTGTCTGGTCCTCGGATATTGATAACATTGACTGAAGGCTCTTTCTCAGATATACAACCTATAAGGCTACCATAGTCTATATAGGATGAAGTGTGGTCATTGTTCTTCCCATGCTGTTGGTTTGGCTGGCGGTTGTTGGTGTTGTTTTGGATAGGTGCTTTTCCAAGATTTTGGTTGTTGTGTGGAGGAAAAGCATTTTGATAAATTTGTAAGCCTGCATTGGGAGAGTTTTGGGCACCAACAGTGATTTCTTTCTGATCAATGAGGTCTTGCACATAGTCTTTCAGTTTCATGCATCTGAGGGTGGTGTGACCATTTACCCTATGGAACTTGCAATACTCATTGTCCTTGTACCATGCAGCTTTGGATTGGCTTGGATCAATTTGCTGGGTAGGAGGAAATTTGATAAGGTTTTCCTTAGCCAATTTCTCAAAAATAACATCCAATGGCTCACCAAGGGGTGTATAGTTTCTAGGTGCAGGTTGGAATCTGGGCTTTTGCCCTGCAACTACATTGATGGCATTAGCTTGATTGTTAGACCCTTGAAAGTTGGGTCTTGTATTGTGGTTTTGATAGCTTTGGTTATTTCGTTGTTGGTAATTGGTAGCTTGTTGGTTGTTTGTTTGATATGGTGGGTTAGACTGGTTTCGAGAAGGACCAATGATATTCACATGTCTGGTGTCAGTAACCCCATCTGTTGCAACATGCTTGTTTTTGTTCCAATACCTAGACTTGTCATTGGAATGTGATTGATTTTGGTTGGCCTCTTTGTAAATCTTTACCACACCATCTTTGATGAGTCCTTGCTCAAGGATCATTCCTTTCTCTTTGATATCCTTATAGGTCTGCAAATAGTTCATGGTCATGTGGTGAGCCAAGCTGGGATGCGCATTATCAATAAACATTTTCACCACATGGCGTTCTGGCAAGGTGCAGGAAATGCGGGCGGTAAGGGTTTGCCATCTTTGCAGGTATTCGGCAAGGCTTTCTCCACCTTTTTGCTTGGTGTGGACAAGATCAACTATTGATAGCTCTGTTTCAACAAGATGGGCATATTGGGCTACAAATGCCTCAGATAATTCAGCAAAGTTCTTAATTGTGCCATAGGGGATTCTATAAAACCATTCAAGAGCTGGTCCAGCCAAGCTTTTGGGAAAAAGGCGCAAGAGGAAGACATCATTGTATGCCACGTCTTGGCAATGCATGTAAAATTCTTTGATATGTGTGACAGGGTCTCCTTTTCCTCTGAATTTGTCAAATTTAGGTACCTCAAAGTGTTTGGGAAATGGTGTTGTGGTAATGGCTCTGTCGAATGGGTAAGGACACACATTCTCAAACTTGAATGTCTTTGGATCATTCCCTTCTTGGATGGCTTTCAGGGCTGTCTTCATTTGCTCCCACTCTAAATTGATAGGTGATGGTTGGGGTGCCCCCAATGTAGGAGTGCCTTGAGGTAGGTATGTGTTGGATGGGGCCATTGAATATGGATGGTTATGAGGGATTTGCTGATAGGGATTGTACATTGTTTGGGCAGTTGCATGGTGGATGACGGGTTGTTGAGGGGGAGGTGGCGCATATTGCTGCATGTGCTACGAGGCTTGCTGTTGATATGGGATTTGAGGTTGGGATTGAGGAACATAAGCTGGCTGTGGGTTAAATGGATTGCTTTGTGGAGGTAAGGTATAAGATGGTTGTGAGGCTTGGGGAAAGGATCAGAGGGCTTGTGGGGTTTGACCAATATATGTGGGTTGTGCCCCCATTTGGGATGGCATCTGCAAATAATTGGTGGTTGGCTGGGGTGGTGTATTACCTCCTAGAAGTGGCATTGAAAAGTAGTTGGTAAGTGGAGGTAATGGATTAGTTGGTGGTGGAGGTGGTGGGAATTGAAAGCTTGGGAATGGAACTGATGGGTTTTGATAGCTTTGTGGCTGGATTTGGAAGCTTGGTAGAGTGGTGGTGGGAGCTAGGGTCACTTGGGAGCTTGGTAGAAGATTGGCAGTAGCTTGTGGGATTTGATAGCTTTGTGGAGTGAAGGTAGTAGCTTGTGGATTTGTGGCTGGTGGTATTGAGCTCCCGAGACCTAATGGAAATGATGGGATTGTGCTTTGGGCTGTGGTGAACAAGCTGGGGGCGATAAAAGGTTGATTACTTGGCCCCATGGGTGGCATCCCTGTTGTATATTGTTGAGGTTGGCCAAAGATGCTAGCACTGATTTGGGAGATGGGTGGATTTGGAAGGCTAGGTGTGGGAGCAGTAGCAATAGTGAAGGGGGTGAACGGTGAGATGTTTTTTGTAAAGGGGGTTTGGAGTGGAGAGGTATGAACCAAGGATGGAGTGGTGGTGGCTGGGTTGGCTTGCGGCATGGAGATTTCAACTTTGGTGGATGATGGTATGTTTGGGTCTGTTGGGTCATATGGATTGGCTGGAGGCTCTTCTTTTGGAATATATTGAGGATAATTTGGATCATAAGAGCCTATGGGTGGTGGTAGCTGCCCAAACAATGGGTGAGATGGATCTGATAATGGAGGGGGTCTTCCAAAGTCAAAGGTTCCTACATTGTCCCTTCGAAAATTAGCCATGATTGTCTCTTTGTTTTTGTCTATAATGGCATTTACCAATACTGCATTTCCTGGTTGGTTCATGAAAGCTTCAATGTCAGTAGGTGATGGCATAGCTGGCTCTGGGCTGAAGGATGGCTGAGTGCTCAAGGGGGGTGAGGCTGTTTGATCTAAATGATAGGGCTCCATTGTTTCTTTCTTCTTGGCTAAGCGAGTGATGGGTGGCATGAAAAAATGCTCCTAGGGATGAGATACAATAATGCTGATGGATGCAAAAGGGGGAAGGCTTTTCTATGCAAATGATTTCCTAGGATGAAGCAAAGATATATGACAAAACCTAAGGAGGATTGGGTTGGGGATTCTAACTTCAAAGATATGTTGTCAAAGTACAAAAGATCTGCTTTCCTATGTGCAAGCTTGGTGGTGATTGTGTCAACTTAAGGATAGACTGATGATCCTTTAGGAAGAACACAAGATTGACCACTTGCGAATCCCAACCTTTAGCTCAAGGTGATGAGGGATAACAAGTGACAAAGCTAGATTACCCTAGACAAAGCTCTGTCAAAGGGATAACCTTGGTGAGATTGGTGGATTTGGAAGATTTTAGGAATGGCAAACTTTTAGCAAGGTGACAACAATTTTGAAAGTTTAGATGTGCAGATTTTCGATTACTAGCTAGATGGTATAATTCTAAATGAGATGGATGAGCTAATAATGCTTAAGGGGATAAGCTAAGATGGCTGGCTTTTCTACAAAGATGACTCTAAAGTGAAGCTTATCCAAGAAGATGTGGAGAAACAAGGGTGTCTAATCATAGAAATCATGCCTAGTTGGTAAGGCATAAGCAGGATTAACTCCTGGACGTTGGCTAAATTTGATGGTGTGCTCTAACCAAGCCTCTTGAAGTGCTTTGTCGGTAGCTTTGTCCTCTCCTTTGTGGAGTTTGGAAATTTGTGGGCTTGGTGTTATTGCTTTTCTCTTGGCTGAAAGTTCTTGGTATGCTAGAGATGGCTTGAGTTTGACCTTGTGAAACTTCTGTTTGGGTTTGGGTTTGGGTTGTTCCGACATAAATTCCTGAATCTGCTTGGCTTTGGAAAAAATCTCAGTTGTTTTGCTTCAACTTGTTCAACTTCCAAAATAGGCAGTGACTACGCTAAGTGTGCCCTAAGCTAGGATTGACCAAGTTTGGCAAACATTCATTCAACAAGTAAAATAATAACAAGCAATAGATAGGAACACCCAGATAGAAGTTTGTGGTTCTCAGATGTGGTACTTGCGCCAAGGAGTGTGTATGTTCTACAAATGTTTCGATCAGTCACTCCAAACACATTAACATCCTAGATGGTTTTCTGCAAGGCAAACAATTGGTTTAGCTAGGGAGTCCTCGATATACGCAAGGTACGTGAGGCCCAAATCCGTAGATGAGACCAAAAGGATGTCACATAGCCGAGAGGAGCGGTAACCCACTTCTCCTCTTTCACTTATCAAGGGTATAAAGTTCCTTGAGGCTTAGCCCGAATGACAAAATCTTGATCCCAAGAGAGGTGTCTTTCGATTCACCTCCCGATTCTTATACTCCGCCGGAACGCTGGAGTTGAGGTCGTCCAAGGGGTGATGAAATCCCCAAGTAGGCCTCCTAAAAAAGAAACAAGATTTTGGATCCTAATCTTATGCACCCAAGATGGCCTTGAAAGACGACAAGGGGAGAGAAGACTCGGATGACCTTGGGCTAAAAAACACGCTTGTTCTTTTACCAACTGACTCTTATGTGTGCTAATCTAGACTTTGCAAGCACTCATGTTTAAGAGACAATGTTCAATTCCAACTTGAAGTGCCAACAAAAGTAAATCAATCGAAGAATGCACACAATAAGAAGAGTTAGGGTCAACAAAAGCAAACTCGAGCGCCCGGAGGCCCTCCACGTCAAGTATCGATTAATTTTCTTTAAGGCATTCAAGATTGAGTGTGAGTTTGTTTTAAGCCCAAAACAAATGTGTGTGAGATTCGATTTCAAGCGCGCACCCAGAGGCTCTCCACGTCAGTTGTTGTTCAATTTTAGTGCCCAAACTTGAAGTGTGATCGATTTAATCTAGAGTTTTGACCATTTAAGAATTTTGATAAAGTTAAAGCAAACGTTCAAAGACCAAGTGAGTGAGTTAGATTGTGGAACATTTAACACCTTTTTCAAGTAGACCCATCCCCATAAATGGCGTTGAGATTGCAACCAATGGTTAATATTTGATGGGTGATTAGAAAAGAGGTGAGTCCAAGGAACTACTCAAATTGATTTTTGTAAATTTGTATTTTAACTTAACAAAGTTTCTTAAATGTCCAAAAATCCAACTTTACCTAGATTGCATGTGAAAAAGAGATTTGTAATGGTTAATTGATCCTTGGCATTCAAGATTGGATTTTTTTTTTTTAAGCATACATTCCAAAGAAAGTTGATTTTAATCCATGACATTCAAAAGTGTGTTTTTGAGCAACATTCATTCAATGAAAAATGTGTTTAACCATTCAAGTTCATTTTTTTTTTAGCAACATGCATTCAAAGACAAATGGTTAAACATTCAAGTTCATTTTTTTTTAGCAACATGAAAACCTGCAAGAAGCATGGTTAGTGGTTCCATATGTGCTCCAACCTGCAATGAGACAAAAAAAAGCAATTTAGTTAGTTAGCCAAAATCTTCAAAAATGAGAGCTTAACTATGGGAAATTTTTTTTAACTTTTTTTGTTGTTTTTTCTACGCATAAAAATGCTTAAAACAGTCTAAATCCTACGGAAGACAGAAGACAGTGCTGAAACAGATAGCAAAAGTCCAGCAAAGATACAACAACCAACTAGCTAAGGAGTATTAATCATATTCATAGCCTAGTCCACCAAAAAATGCATGGTATTAGTAACAACTTTCATCTTGTCTTTCTTACAAGTTTCCTCAATCTTCTTCGAATGGGCCCAAGTATGCTTGCTAGGTCCTTGAGAATCAATTCCTGGGGGAAAATCCTAGCATTTACCTTCCTCATTATTCTTGAGGGAATTTTTCAAATTAGCCACTAGTTTTTTAAGTTATTTATCCATATTACCGAACCTGGTTTCAAGTTTTGATACCTTCCCTTGGATACTACCAACGTCCTTGTCCATAACCCTTTGCTTAGCTTCCATCACAGGGATCTTTTGCATTAGATTTTTCACTTCTTCTGCATTTCCTATAACCTTTTAAACCTTGTCAATGTATTTTCCTAAGGTCCTTTCCCCTTTGACCATTTTTCTCAAACGATCCATTTCCTTGTTTAACAATACAATTTTATGCTTGAGAATGTCAATGTCCTTTTGAATAGAGTCAGGGTTACCAAATAGGCCTTTAGAAGACCCTAGCCCACCACCACAAAAATCACCCTCATCAAATTTAGACCCCTATTCTCCATCATTAGTGTAGTCCTTTTTGACATTTTTATTACCTTGTCACCGTATAGACTTCCTTCTCCTCTCCAAGAGTTGAGCCAGGGGCTCATCACAAAAAAGTAGAGAAGCCCTATCAAAAAGATAACCTTTGCCCTTCCCTTTAGTACCTCCCCTTTTTTTGATATGCTCTTTGACAATTTCATCAACATAGTCACTTTCCCTCTCCCTGTAGAATCATCCTTCTCAACATTCTTTTTCTTTTTATTAGTTCTGCCACCTAAACCTTTTTCTGGCCTAACCAAATCCCCTTCGGCCTCATCTTGTGTCTCAGAGTTATAACCCTATTCCTGAATGCTCCCTTTAGTATCTTGATCACCCCCTTTAAATATTATAGGTTTTAGGTTTTTTTTAGATTTGAGCACATTCATAATCAAAACCATTAAACCTTCATGGAAAACATATTCACCAGTCAAGTCATGCTGGATGGCTTGGGTAGAGATGGAAAGAGATTGCAATAGATAGGAAGGAAAATTCACCCTAATATCATGTTGAAAATGGTTTGCTAGCACAAAGTGGTAACCATATAATTTTTAATGTCTACCATCCAAAATCAAATATTCAATAATAACATAGAACACAAAATACCATGTACGAGACACAGAAGCTGGGTTAAAATAAGAAGTACCTATTTTAACCAAATGATTTCTTTCCTATTCAATCTTGACAAAGTCATCAATCACCTTATCCGAGATCTTTTTTTCCCTATAAAAATTCATCCCGTCCAACTCCAAATTGGTAGCCTCCGCGATGATCTCTTCCATGACCTCGAACCTCTGGTTCCCAACCAAAACTAAACCATCCTTCCAAGATTTAACAAACTGGTATGTGATTACAGGGTTATTACCTTTGAGTCTCTCCATGTAACTAGTAAAATTTCCACACTTGAGGATGTCCCAAACCTCTAGTTTATTCTTTCATTTCACACAGCTAGGTGGTTTGACCCATTTCCTTTTCCCCCCCATCATCTGTGCAATAGAAACACTAGTTTTCTCACACTGAAAACCCCCAGACACTCTACAATTACAACTACCTAAGCATGGATAGAAAGAAGCAACCCACAATTCATGTGATCTACCTACATTTCTAAAAATAATAGCCCACCTCACTCCAAAGGAGATAAATTCATAATTCATTGACAAAATCATTATTAAGGGATTTTTGCTGGGATTTCCATTTGTCATTCTTAACATGCTCATGGCCATCAATAGGTAAAGTGTCATATGACTCCCATATGATCTTTTGATCATTACAACATACCACATTTGAAGCCCAATCAGGTATACCATTGGCTTCCCTAAAATTATGGGATATTATGCAATTTTAGAAAGAATTAATAATATAACCTGCCTTAGAAATAATATTGCTAATGGTCCATGAAGGTGGGTTAATTTTCTTTAAGAAGTTTATGATATTAAGGGAATCACCTTCAATCCAAATATTCTTCAAATTCAAATCTTTGGCATAAATAAGATGATAAAGTGCAATATAGGCTTCAGCAACATGATTGGTTTGACACCCCAAAGGTATAGCCATAACATCAAAAAAGTCACCATTAGAATTTCTAATCACCACTCCACAACCAGTGATGCCCAGGTTCCCTTTCAAGGCCCCATCAAAGTTAATCTTAAACTAGTTTTTCGGAGGACAATCCCATCTTACACTTTCCCTTGGGTTGGGATCTTTTGTGTTCAAAATCAAATTCCTAATGTTCTCGTAATTAATCACTCCAACATCCCACTCATTAGAAGGTTGCTATCCCATACCACAAATTTTGATATTTTCATGCAAAAGGACCTTGATTTTATGGAAAGCTTGAATTGGATTGGATTCCACCTGTAGAACCAGAATCAGTATGCGAAGAACATTAACAAATAAAGTAAACATTCACAAACCAAAAACTAAATTCACATATATGCTTAGACTAAGAAAGAAAATAAGAAGTGCAAACCTCACGAGAGAAAACACTCCATGCTTTCTTGATTCTGTAGATGTGTCCTTTTGCTGTGGATGTATGCTCAAGATGCTCAAAAGCTGCTTCAATGGAGATGGGTAATGGAAAATTGGTAGCTTTGTGAGCTCTCAATTTGGCATTATAAGGGTATGGTTGATGGCTTTGGTTCTCAAAATAGCATGGTAACTTTAGCTCAAAGATTGTTGATGAAATGGCTTGGGATGGGATTCAATTTATAGGCTAAGGGGTAGAGGGATGGAGGGCTTAGATGCAAGGATGGATGAAGGCTTAAGGAGGGCTAAGATGCACTCAAAGGGGAGCACATGGATTGTGCTTGTTTAGCACCAATGGGAAGGTGACACTTGTCACAAGGAGGATGAGTGTGAGAGGATAGGGTTAAGGGTTGGTTAAAGTCATGATGAGTGGGGTTGAGTATGTAAGAGGGATGTAAGAGGAATGAGTGTGGAAGAGGGAAGAGTGTGGAAGATGGGTGTAAGAGTCCTTATGTTTTGTAAGAGCACTCATGACTTAGTGGTTGGGTTTTTTGAGGGAAGACTTTGCTTTGGTTTAGGAAAGTTTTAAACTTGTTTAAGGAATGTGACAACATTAGGGGGTGTATTAGGCTTGGGTTTAGGATTAGATTAGAGATGTTAGAGATGTGCAAGTGGATGGCATTAATGAGGGTGAGTGAGTTAGTGGCTAAGCTTGGTTAGCATGGGTGGATGGGGTGGATTAGGCTAAATGGAGGATTAGAGATAGGTTAGGGGTTTTTGAATTTGAGGATTTCATTTATCAAATAGATTTATTTAATAAATGGGGATTTTTGGAATTAGATAGAAGAATAGGATTTAATTGATAAATAATAGATTATTTGATTTATCAATTAGGACTATAGATGATTAATTAAATTAATCAACTAGGGGATGACAAAGGATTAATTAAATAGAAATTTAATTAATAATGCCTTTTTAGATAACTAAATAGGATTACTAAAATAGTGTAATCAAATTTAGGTGTCTACACCACCCCCTAAAGATTATGTCATTGCATTCCTTCCCTATACCCTAGCAAAGATACAGAAGGATAAAATCCCACAATTTAATTATCAAAGAATTCTTGAAAGGAACTTTCCAACAAGAGAAGAAAAACTGAATGGTAGCATGAGAGACCTAGTCCATGTTCATTAAACTCCAAATAATATCCCAAACTTGCTTAGTAAAGAGAAGTACCAAAATATGTTACCTTAGTATCCATAGGATCATTCAGTAGAGCATCAATTATATCTATAGTGTAATCAATGTTAACCTCATATTCCAGAGTTTTAACCCATGTTACTCTAGGTCTGACTGCCTACATGTAAACCTTGTCATAGCCAACCATGAAACAAATATCCTACTCATAATCCTCTACAAGTTTCCTTGGTATCCTAAATATTTTGTACATCTTCTCCTTGAACGTCTAAAATAATTATCCATGATACTATCAAATTTGTATCCCATCTCTTCTATAAATTCATTGATTTGGTACAATACTGGAGTATCTTTCTTCCATACTCCAGTTTCTTTAGAAGGGAACAACTTATGAACATATAAAAATGAGCATTTCAAGAGAAAACCAAACTTACATGAATTGTTGTTGGATACTCAAATCCTCTCCATATTGTTGCTCAATTGATTTAGCAACAACTTGGAAAGGTCAAAGGACAAATTGTTCTTTACTACCTTGTACATCAAGTCAACTGCTTCACATGACATGTTGTTCAACTTGATTGAGTTGTAAATTTGTTGAGCTATTAGATGGATGTTGAACTTCAATTCCATGTCATTACACCACTAAGTTTCATGTCTCTTCTTTCTCAATTGGCAAGAGTCATATTTTCCAAGTTAACCCAACCTAGGGTTTTAGTGGTCTTTTCTTTATTCAGCATGGGCAATCTAGTAATCATGTATATCATCTTCTTGGTTATCAAAATAGGATGATCTAACAATAACTACATGTTGTGAACATGACTTAAGATGAATCTGATCCACTTTACTTGAAAATCTCTTGACATATGTAAAATATGCATCAAACCCTTTGTTTCTAAATGTTTGTGCTTAGGTTTCAGAACTCCATCCACATAGAGTTCATTGAATGCCTCATTCATCTCTAGGGTTCCAAGATCCTAAATAGAAAAGTGATAAAAATAATAGAATTCATGAACCAGTAGTACCTAGGTGGAATTTGGGATTGTAGTCTAGCAGGGTCGAGTGCCTCTACAATTGTTGGACTCAATTTGAATGAGGGAGCTTTGCAATCAACTCCACAAACCAACATCTTAGAATATTTCTTAGCTTTGTTGCTATAAGATGCCATCACTCAGTAAGGTTTTGAATATGGGAGTAATATTCAAAAAAAACTAATTAAATCACTCAAATGCTCTAAATTATCTCTTCATTAATAGCTTTGTAATTTCTCAGTGAAATGAATCAATGCATTTTTTCTTTTTAACAAATTTTAGTATTTACTCTCACCATTAATGCTTCTTATTCATACACGCTCGGTGATAGGATGTCCTCCACTTAGTTTGGTCATAAATGCTTGGAAGACACCTTCAACTTAGTAAGTTCTGTTGACTCAGTGTGAACTTGGTACTTGGTAGAGTCATCAACTTGGCATCTGCATCCAAAGCTCTAGTGCATCTTGACCTCACTCAGTATGGTCTCCCGATTCTATCATTTCTCAATGATCCTTGTGCATCTTGAATTCTGATTTGATCATTTTCTTGCTAACTAGAATTGATGTTAAATTTCTATTTCTAAATCTCAATTCTAGTAATCTCCATAGGTGTCTAAGTTGAAATGGTTGAGTCACCCAACTCATTGACTTGGGTGTCAACAATTTTAGGACTTTGGCTTGCATTATCTAGAGATTTCTACACCCATTGTTGTCTCATTTGTCTTATGATATTATCAACTTTTTCTTTCTTTTCATCTTCAACTCTTCCTATATTCATACAGTTCTTGGCAAGATGTCCAAGTTCTGTACAAACAAAACATCTCTTTATAGTGTCTTTTTTCCTCATGTGATGTTTTACACTATTTTCTCCAATGTACCCATACTCACCATAGTAGTGACATCTGCACCATGTCTTGTAATCCCAACTGAATACTACTTTCACAATTTTCTCCACTGGGTTCCACTTTTTGGTTTTGCATGCTGAAGATCTATGTCATTGTTTTTTGCAATTGAAACATTTTCCTTCAAATTTAGACTTCTCTTTTTATTCACTTGCTTGGTGTCATATCTTGTTGCAATTGTAGGACTTTAGAGTAAATTTTGATTTACCATTGCTCCAACACTTATTAGATGTATGACCTATCTTACCACAATGATTGCAAGTAGGTCTTTTATTCTTTTGAGCTCCTTGCTAAGATGATTCACCTTCTTCAATGTATCCTAATTAAACTTTTCCTTTGTCTTTGTACTAATTTTTCTCATTCAATCTATTCATGCTTTCTTGAGATTTCATCATCCTTTCATTTGTTTTTTTCCCATGTTGAGATCATTCTACAATCTTTTATTCTCTAATCTTAGATTCATAACTTCTTCATTTGTAGTAGTGAGTTTATCAATAAAATCTTCTTAACAAAGGGATAGTTGATGGATTTCATCATCCTTTTGTTCTATCTCTTCTTTGGCTTTATCTTTTTCTTCCATGATTTCACACATCTTGACTATTTGGATTTCTTGCTCTCTTTTCAGCTTTTTGACTTCTTCTTGAAGAGTACGATTCTTCTCAAGAAGATCTTCAATTGCTACATCGGCTTCATTTAAACTTCTTTCTTGGCATACGTCTTCAATTCTTTCTTCAATGTAGAGATTTCCAATCAATTGTACTACAAGTTATTTTATTCTTTGAAAGGATTCAGAGAGATGCTCCTTTTCTTTTCTTAGATTTCCAATGGCCAATTCTAGCTCCAACATCTCATTCTTAATTGTCTTTTATAGCATGTATATCTCCATTGCCTCTAACCTTTTCTCAAGTTGCCAAACTTCTGATTTGAGAACCAAATTCTTTGATACCATTTGTTGGAATTATAAGCTAGGCTATCTTACTAAAAGGGGAGGGGTTAATCAAGAACCACTAAAATTGTAAACTTACTTCACTAATTAGTCCTTCATTTATTATTTTTCTTTAGTTGCATGCATGAAAGAATGAAAGAAATAAAACATTCATAACACTTTGACACAAGATATGGTGACCCAAAAACCTTCCAAGTATAAAGTAAAACCTGGGTGGGGATGATACCCACAAGCTTTAGTACTACAGTATAAAGTTAGTCTGTTAAGGCTTACAATTTGATCACTTTTGATGATCTGTGCTATTAGAAGCAATAACCTAGACTATTAGTCCACTTTGTGAAAGGATTTTACAAACATGCAATGAGTTATGCACTATATTAGGAGATTTATAAAAAGACTGCTAAGTCCACCTTGTTAAAGGATTTGACTGATGCACCTATTAGGATGAATCAGAGGCTAGTCTCTGATGTGCAATTTTGATTTACTTTTTGAGATTCATTGAATTGCAATGATCACCTTACTATGATATTTAAGTCTCTATTGTACCATATACTACTTGTAGCATTCAATTCACTCTCATCTGATTTGTAATACTTCTCAATCATATTTCATTACTTATTGGATATGATATAATACATTACATATATACCAATCTAATTAACCATCTTCTTGAGTTGACTACATTACCAAATTAATAGTATTACACAAAGTCAGCCAAACTGCTATAACTCAAGTTCTGATGACAAATTGGTGATGTTCTTACACTTGGAAAATATTTTCAACTCTTGGCAAGCTTTGAAACTTGGTTGATGTTGAAGCTCGATCCATACTAATCACTTTGAGTAGTAGGAACTGGGTCAGCACTGTATGACTTAGTGAACATTGAGAAACTTGGTAGATACAAAATCACTTAGTTGACATTGTATAACTCAATCAACACTGGATTCACATCATTAACATTATGAGCTCAGTAGACACTGATGTGCTTGGTTAACACTACAGAGCTTGGTTAACACTATAATCTTCTTCACTTCTACTAGAAATCTCAGTAGACTCTTCTATGCTCGAGCGATATAGTAAATTGTCTCAGATGCTCGGTAGACATTATGAAGCTTGGTATGAATTGTATTCTTACTACTTAGCTTAGTAGAAATTTAAACACTTGGTTAACACTGCTAGATGAATGATAAGCTCATTAACAACTATAGAGCTCGGTAGAAATATAAGCAACTGACTAAGTGTTAAGTGACTAATAGAAAATTTGACCTTAATGTCAACAATATATATAGTAGGGATCGTTAGATGAAAGATAACAATATTCAAACAAAAGAAAATGTGATTAATGAGCATAGCTTTACTTGGTAAATAATGCACCCCTTTAGAAAGGTAGAATCGATAGTCAAGATACAATTATTCATAAAGAAAAGAACAGCTCCACATATTGAACAAATGTTATGTAATCTTAGAGAAAGTAGAGCCATATAGAAAACTTAAAGAATATGTACCAAATGCCTTTTGTCTAAATTGTGCGACAAGGAATCCATAGTAGATCATATAATCATGTCTTGAATAACATGAGAGTGAGACATTTGGAAAAAATGATGGCCATGCATGAAAACAACATCTAACATTTAACAAAAGAAATATAATACAATAATATAGAGTACTCAATTCTAAACAATATAAGAAATTTCTTAGAAAAGTGGAAACTATAGATTATTTTTATATGAGAAGCATTAATATCACATAAATGAATTATACTTTGCTAAGAAAAAAAACAAAGAGATGCATGGCATATAGAAAAGAAAACATGGCCATAGATTAAAATGTCCCATTAAACAATATCAATCTATAGGAAAAGAAAGGTGGTTATACATTTATAGAGCATCTCATATAGATAAGGCACCACACGTAAATGTGAATGTATAAGAGATAGTGAAATATTCTTCTCTCATAAAATTCAAGGGAAAACTTATGAAAAGATAGAACAAGTAGTCTCAAAAGAAAGAGTGAAACCTTGACCCCTAATGAAGGATAAAGGGAAGAAAACTTAGTGGAAGATTCCAAAGACACATTATGAAAGATAATGGGGAATATACACCAATAGGTACAAAAAAAATACTATGTGAAAATTTATAAAAATTTTAACACCTCACTAGTATAAGGAGTAATATCCATTGAGTTGTTTTTTTTAACATACAATCAAAAATAAAAATAATCCACAATATTATGATCATAATTGTAATGAAAGTGAAAATAATACACAAAAATTCAATCCTCAAGAGGTTTAGGATATTTATTTAGTTCACCAACAACTATTTGAATATACTCCTTTTAAGAAAAATTGTGACAATTATAGGGATAATCAAGATCAGATGTAGGTAAAGGAAGATGAAGAGGGGGTTACCTAGAATATTCTTGCACTATATCAAAAGGAGAATCTCAAAGACCATATTTTTTATACTTAAGAGACATGTGAATAGGTCTTTTAAGGCTCTATTCATTAATACCTAGTCCTAAGGCAATATAACCATATTCAACAACCATGTGATTACCTTTAGGGTAGCTATTTGCTAGATCTTCGCTAGGAGGACATTTTTTATTAGGATCATGAAAAAAGGAAATGTAAAGAGAAAAGATGGAGGAAAAAAAGGGGCCTTACAATTTCCCCTATTATGAGAAACAGGAGCAGAAAGAGGCTCCTCATTGAAGGTAGAAACATCCTCATCATGATGTAAAGTTTGAGCTTGAATATATGTAGAAGCACGGGTAAGAGATGAAGAAGGAGAAGGATGATTAGCAGGGTTGGGAGAAGGATGAGGAGAATACTCAACTATGGTTCTTACATTATTCAAAATAATAATAAGCCGACCACAAAAAGATCGAAACATAATCTTGAAAGAAGGAAAAGGTGTATTGGTTAACCACATAATAGTGTAAGAAGAGTATGAAGAGCCATAAACACTATAAACTAAATAAAAATATCATAAACATAATAAGTTCTATATAATTAAAAACTGTCTCTTTATTCAATACTCTTATCTTATTTAATTAAAAGAAAACATCCTTTTAAATAAGTAAAATAATCTTATTTAATTCAAAGAAAATCTCTCTTTTATTTAAATAGTTTTATCTTATTTAATTAAAATCTTTCTTTTTATTAAATAATATTATCTTATTTAATTAAAAGAAAATCCCTATTTTAATTAAATAAATAAATCCCCACTTAATGCTCTCTTTTTGTTTAAAAAAGGAAATAAATCAAATAAGTCAAGTAAAGATTCCTTTTTTTGGCACATATCTCTAAGTAGTGAGCTTTTTCCTCTTACTTGTCTTTTTAGGGAATTGTCCCACATTTCTCTTGAGAAGCCTCTCCTCTCCACAGTTTCTTTTATAAGGAGTCGTCTCCTTCTTATTTATATAGATGCTAGTTGTTGTAGTATTGTTATGTTGTAGGTTTGGAGAGCGATTTTGGAGGAGTTTGAGCCTTAGAGTTTGGACATTGGAGCTTCATTGCAACTTCTTTCTTCTTGTCTTCTTCTCTCATGCATCCATGGCTTCCATCGTCATGCTTCAGCCTTGCATTTTCATATTACCTTAGAGTCATATTTTCTTTCATAGATTAATCTTGCATTGTTATTTCCTTTCATAGATTAGATTCCCTTTCTTGCATTACTTTGCATGGTTATCATTTAGATTAGCTTGCATGGTAATTTACATACATATTTTGATATTTGAATCTCTCATATGGTGTACTTGTATGGGCACAAACTAGGTCAAACTGAGGGCCTCCATTACAAACCCTTGCACTCCATGAATATAGAGCTATGAGTCACCATTTGAGATCTCATTTTTTAGCAATCTTGGATATAATGAATCATAGAAGTGTATTAACATTTTAGCACACATTTTTGGCACCCACCATGGGACAACCCACCTTTACATGCTGATTTTGGCTATTTTCTAAGCCAACCCTCTTGTGCAGATTTGTTTAGAGACGAAAAAAACCCTACATGTTAATGATTTGACCATATCTTGCCAATGGCTTGGTGTTTTGATCTAATTTTTTTTTTTTTCACATTGGTAAAATATCAAAGAATCTTTTATTAAAATTTAAAAAAATTTTGAGCTAATTTCTATTTTTTATAAATTTTTCTTTATTTTTCATGAAAAATCATTTTTGGGTACAAATTATCAATTTTTTCCAAAAAAATCTATATTTTTGGAAAGCTCTCTGAATAATAAAGAGATTTATTTCTTTGTGTTTTAATTTTAGAGCACATATGAGGGATCAAACACTTGATTTACAAAAACTGATCTATTTTGACAAAATGGGTCTCTAGGGCACAAATGAAAATATTTTTCTAACATTTTGACATTTTCGGAAAGGTTTTTGTTTTTTAATAGGGGTCTCTTTTTTGTATTTAAGGTTTTTGGTCTTGATTAATGGCATATAGGTCCAATCTTGTTGACTAGGTCAAAAATTTTAAAAAAAATTTAAAAAAAGGGACATTTAATGATTAACTTTCATTTAATTTTCACATGGTTCAATGCATGATGTGAGTTTTCATTTGGGTTATTATTCCTTCTAACGATCATATTTTGATCTATCTAACCCTAGGGTTTGCATAAGACATATCTATCTTCTATTGGTTTGCTTGTTGTTTGCTTGGAGCACTTTCTTGGTTTGTTAGATCAGTGGAGTGATATGCACATATTGCTTTGGATCTGAGGTATTACTATACATCGCCATAACATTTGGATTTTGAAATTAAAAGTGAACCTCTCATGTGTTTGGCTTAAGTATTTAACATTCTTTCATAATTCACATTTCGATTGGTGCTCTAAAATTGGACCTAGATTTTCTTTCTTGCATACATGTTTTACATAGTAATTAAGTGCTATGAAAACTATTTGTGTTGATCTTGAGAGAGTGGGCTTCATTTTCTTGCTTTACATGCAAATCTCTTTTTGACGATAGATCCCCTTGTAGGTAGGGAAGGATTTGATATTATTTCATTATCTCGCTTGGTTTGTCTTTGACATATGCTGGCACTTTCTCTCTTGAGATTTGTAGTGATTTCAAATTAGTGGGTTAATGAATCTATTTTCTATGTTTGGGGTGAGGTGAAGAGGCTAGAGGAGTATTCTCTGTTCCCTTTTGAGTACATCAAAAACTTAGAACCCTTGAATTTGAACTAAGTCCCCATGTGGTCTAATTTTGTGAGTCTTCCTTGATTAGAGAGGGTTAACCATAGTGGACACTCCCTTTATTGGGTAAATCAAATGGACAAAACCTCAAGTGGTAGTAGCCACTTATTTTGTGGAAGCAACATCTGTTATATAAATTTCCTTGTGGAAGAAATCTCCACAGGTGTATTTTTTTGTTGGGTTGTCAGATTTTCTCAACATTTTTGATTGATTAAATTCTCATAATGTGTCAAAACCCTGGTGCACTGGGATTGCATTTCGCCCACTTGAGATTGAAAGAGTTGTAGAGTTGACCATTACTAAGAACCCTAGTGTAGCCCATTTTTTTTCTTTTCTAGGACTATTTGAGTGATTGGAAAAAAAATTGAGAACATACACAGTAGTTGTTCTAGGGATTAGACTAATACTACATCACTATTCTTGTTCATGTGCAAGGTTTCTTTGTCCCTTTCTCATTGTTTGAAGACAATTTTTTTCTTGAACTCCCTAATTGTTATCTTATGTGCCTGATTTATGATAAAAATTTGTTGATGCATCTAGTTGGTCAATTAAAATGAATAAGAAAATTGAGTTCCTAAGTTGAAACCTTTCTCGATTTGTTATTCTATCATTTACAGTCCTCCTTGGTTGATCCAAGCCAGATTAGGTCACTTACCCCACTATTGGAAGCTTGTTTGCACCTTATATTGTTGTGTTTTGAAGTCTTGAATTAGTAATCTTTGATTTTATGAATGACATTGCTTGGAGTCGGTGACTTAGAAACTGTCGTTATTGAGAAGATAAACATTTGGATTCTTTGATAACATGCTTAGAGAGTCTTAGTAATCTCTTGTCCATTCACTTCCATTCAAATTCAATTTCAATTAATTATAATTTGTGTAAATCATCCTCCTAATCCATATGTGCTATGTTATTCACCCAAAGTAGTGGGCACCTCTGTGATAGTGTTGGTTTATGCCTATTGCAAAAATTCTATCTTATCATCTCTCTTTTGGACAAGTGGGTGCTTTTACTATCCTAGTTTTGTACTAATGTTTGTTACAGTTGTCCTATCAACTAGTACCTTTTCCTTTTCTGTTGATTACAACAAGATATCAAGTAGATGAAGGAAATCTACCTCAAGTTATTTTTAACCAATTAACCTCAGTTCAAACTTGCTAAATACTTAAGAAAATTCAGCATGAAAAGAAAGCCTTCCTAGATGAACAAGCCACAAAGGAAGAGCAATTTTGACTCCTAGAGTTGGAGAGACAAGCTTTGTTAGAGATAGAAGAGAAAAATGATCATACTTACCTTTACCTCACTAAGAAGATAATGGGAATGCAATCTCAATTTGAAAAATTATTAGAAGAGAAGATTGCATCATTACATGAATAATCTTCTTTAAGGTCTATATCTTCTACACCAAGACATCAATTGTCTTCATCTTCTAGATCCAAAGACCTCTTGAGAGAGAAAGCGATTAATAACTCCTTTGAGAATATGCCAATATTTCATGATAGACCTATCTTTGACCATGATGAGAATGAAAAAAATAGTCCTAGACATATTTTTAAGAGAACTTTTACTCCTTTGAGATTTTCATATGACATGGTGCTTGAGACCTTAGTTACAAACAAGATCATTACTTTACCATAAAAATATTCTACACCTTATGAGCTTGATGTAAAACCTTCATAGCAGAGATATTGTCACTACTGCGGCTACCATACAAGAAAAGTTCATAAAAATAAAGATTGTATTGCATTGAAATGTATAATTCAAGATCTTATTGATGACAAAATCATTGATGTTGAAATTCCTAATGACTTATATAATGAAGATGCCTCTCTTGAGAAAGATCATGTTGATGAACCTATGTCTATTGATGGTCTCATTGACACCTCTACTTCTTCCAATACTTATGTATCTCCCAAAACTTCAAAGATATCAAATATACCTCTATAAAAAACAGAGCCTAATGCTTTCCACACTGATTATGTGTATTCTCAAGGGCTACCTCTAAAAGAAACTCAAGATAATCTATTCTTGGCTTCAAACCTTTTCAATGCTACTATGACTAAAGATGCTCAACCTTGTGATGCTATTCATACTATGCTCACTTCAACTAGTCATTCACTATCTCCTCAAGATACTATCATGCAAACCTCATATTATCCCTTGTCCTTAGAAGTGGTTCCATGTCAAAAAGACTCTCAAAAGGCTAAAGATAAAAATGTCAAGAAAGATCAAGATCAAGCACCCCTTCATCTCCTTCGAGATGTCACTCTTCCATATCCTATGTCTTATCGACCTCCTAAGTATGATGAAGAAACTACTTCCACTATTTCCCTTGAGCTTAGTAAAAATTGTGAACAAAGTTCTATGCCTATTCTGTCCAAAGATCCTTGCCAAGATCAAAGTATTGCATTTTCCTGTTCTACCACTCCATGTTCACTTCCACTTTCTACTCTTCCTAAGTCTTGTCAAGCTCCAAACAATCCTATCAAAGAAGTTGCTCCTATTCAATATTCTCATGATCCTATTGAAAATCCTAACACTCACTCTAAAGATGCTGATGTCCTTGGTTGTCATATAGATTTTGATGGATTTATTGATTATCATTTCTCATCTTCCGCTTCCATCCTTCGACTTCCTCCACCAATACTAAGGGTTTCATTTTTTCCTTCTATCTTAGGTCCTTATGTCCCTCCATCTCCTATCTTTCCTCATGATCAATTAGATGCATATCCTTGAATCCTTTTCATCCACTCACCCATCTAAAGCATTCATATCTTCCTTATTCTTCCATAATTCCCGAGTCTTTTGGAAGTAACTTGAATGTTCAATACAAGAAAAAGAAAAAATACAAGAATCCATCTAAAAAAGAAGATGACCATTTCTCCTCTAATTGACACAGGGGCATAAAGTCAAAAGAGATATCTAAGAAGAGAACTAAAAGACAAGTATGGGTTCCAAAATCCATAATTGAAGATAATCTCTCTAAATCATCAAAATTAAATAAACAGCCTACAACTATATGGATTCCAAAGTCTCTTTTGAAAGATTCTAATTTTTAGCAACAAGTGAAGTTGACATTCAAGCTTCCAAAGACTTCCACTTCATCTTCTTCCAAAATAATTCTTCCATTCAATGTGCCTAAACCACAACCTCTTCTATCCATTCACCATATTCCTTCACATATTCCTTTATTTATGTTTCCTCCATTCTCTCACCATCCTTCAAAGTGTGTGTTGACATTGATCTTGCCTTCCTTTCCATCTTCCTTTCCCTATCATCATCTTTGAGCATATAATTTTGAATCCTTGGCATATCATGGTTTATCCTTTCAAGGAGAATTATCTAAAAAGATTTCCTTCTTCCCAAAAAATTCAAAAAGAAAAAATAAAGCAAAAGAAAATGAAAAAAATTGAAAGTGTGACTTGGTGAAAACCTAGAAATAGGCACCTTGGTAGAAAAATTAAAGAGAAATGAATTCTTCGTATGGTGAAAACCACTCCCATGTGGTGCATAGGATAAGTACCATGATTAAAACCTACAAATCAGGAGTCATGCATAGTTCTTCTACATATTTCATCCATTATGTCATCTCTCTTTGGTCTTGATAATGTTGACCTATACACAAACATTTGGCTATCTTGTGAGCTATTTTAGGATGATCTTTCTTTCACTCCTTTCATGTTTATCCTTCATATCTATTTTCCTCCATTCATTCTAGATTTTCACTATCTTTTTGCCATTTGGTCTTGATCTAATAAAAGAGAGAGTAAAACATGATGAAGTCTCTTAACATTTCTACTCCTTTGGATTACATCCTTTCCTTATTTTGCATTATGCTTTCGTGACTTATCCTATTCTAGCCTTTCATTGCTTGTCCAAATGTGCTTTACATGACAATTTTTCCCTAGCTTGGGTACTCTCTAGGAGTTTTCTCTTAAGGGTTTCTTTTCTTCATTTTCCTTCATTCTCTTATCTTTCATCTCTTCCACTAGCTTGCTACTCTCTCTTGTCCTTCACCTTGCTAGACATTGGGACTACACGATGTGATCTTGCTTAGGAGTTTGTTGCCCATTCTGTCTTGAAGCATCCTTTGTATATATCTATTGATCCTGAAAAAATACAAAAAAAATGATATATTTTAAAAAATCCAAAAAAATGATATATTTCAAAAAATCCAAAAAAATGATATATTTCAAAAATAAAAATAAAAAATGATATATTTTCAAAAAAATTTAAAATCAGAAAATGTCCTGAAAAAATGATCATCTTAGTGAAAATCTAACAAAAGGCACTCTGATGTATTTCAAAAAAAAATTATATATTCTGAAAGTAAAAAAATAAAATAAAAACTGCAATAAAATCCAAGTGGTGAAAACTTGGAAACGAACACTACTTGAGGCCTTTGTACCCCTATTTCTTAGCGCATGTACTCAACACTTAGCCTTTCTCCATGATTCCTTGTCATTGTTTCCTTGGTTTTGAATTGGTCTTTGGGGCATATCTATGTTAACTTTGGTCTATTGGATGTGTTGGTCTTTAGGACACCTCATAAATGGTGTTCTTGAACACCACCCCAACTGTATTTTTCAATACAACCCCTAACATCAAGTTTTTTTTTAACACTTATTGGTTTGGCCTTACCCAATTTTTTCATGCGATCTTACCTACTTGTAAGAATTTGATCCTTATCCTCAAAACTCAGTATCACTTAACACACTTTGATTTTTAAATGAAAACACTTAATGCTTGAGCTATGTCATGATCTTTTCTTTGTGTGTTAACTGTTATTAATTTTCATTGAGTGTCCTTGTCTAATAAGTCTCTCTAGTATGCATAACTAGAGGACTTGGGGCATGGGGCATATTTTTCCTTTCTTTCTTCTTGTGGGTGAGGTCTTAAAACTCTAGAGTGTCTTTTGTTGTCCCCTTGATTATTTTTGCATAGCCATTCTTAAAACACTTAAAAAACTTAGGAGATTTGAGGCATCATTCGTGATTTTTCTTGCATAGCCATTCGTATGGTCATCCTAGTATCTATGCCTTGATGTGAGCTTAGTTTTGGTACATTAAATTGGGTAAGCTAACATTGAAGTCATCTTGACCTTTATTTCTTTGATCCTTATGTTATTATCTTTCCACATTCCAATCTGATATAAATCACATTCATATCTTCATAGGTGTGCTTGTGACTAGTGACGATTGTGTGATTTTTTGATGTCCATTAATAATGGCCCAATGATGAAAATAAGTTCCTTAACATTCTCTAATGAATGATGATCACAAAATTGTATGTTAGAGTTTATCTATTGCAAGTACACCTTTGTATTTTCATGTAGCTTGCATTATTAGACTTCATTTCTAGGTTGCATAATTATGAGTTTGAGAGGGTTTTCCTTCATCTTTCTTGTGGACTCTTAATCAACTGTGGTAATGTCTTGATCTTCATTTCCTTATCTTCTTTCACGATCTCAATTAAAATTTTCCATCTTAAATAGTTGATTGATTTCGAGGCATTCTCTTTCTTGAGGCAAATTCTCTTTCTTCTTTCCATTTCTTTCCACTTCTTTCAAACTTCTATCTTCCATTTTCTTTCACCACACTTCTTTTCTTCTAATTCAACTTGGGGGCATAATCTTTTATGTTTGATGATCTATCCTAGTTCTGTAATCCTTATATTTGTTATCTTACATCAAGAACCTTATCTTTAGTTCAATTTTTTGTTTCTCCTCTATTTTATTTCAATTTTAATCATGAGGGGGTGGTACCTATTAAAGTTCAATCCTTGATTCAACTTTATCAATATTTTTTCCCCCAAAATAGCCTTGTCTTTGTCAAGAAAAAATTGCTATAAAGTTTTTCTTTATTTGTCCTGATGTGTTCCTAAGTTGACCACACATCTGTCTTGTTTTGTGATCCCAAATCAACCTCACAGTTCAGCTACATTCTTTGACTACACGTGTTTCTAAAATGATCACACATTAGTCAAAGAGGGGCAAATGTATGCACCCTAAAATGGTCAGCTAGACTATAGGCCCCATTGTTCAATTTATCAATTTCCTAAATCAATGCATTACGATATTTTATTGAATCAATTCAAATCATTTCCTTGATCAAATTGTAATTAATTTAATTATTTCAATATTTACTAAGGTTTGATCATTTCATCAATAATCTTATTTAATTAAAAGAAACATCTTTTTTAAATAAATAAAATAATCTTATTTAATTAAAAGAAAATCTCTCTTTTAATTAAATAATTTTATCTTATTTAATTAAAATCTCTATATTTATTAGATAAGCTTATCTTATTTAATTAAAAGAATACATCCTTTTAAATAAATAAAATAATCTAATTTAATTAAAAGAAAATCTTTCTTTTAATTAAATAGTTTTATCTTATTTAATTAAAATCTTATTTTTTATTAAATAATCTTATCTTATTTAATTAAAAGAAAATCTCTCTTTTAATTAAATAGTTTTATCTTATTTAATTAAAATGTCTCTTTTTATTAAATAATCTTATCTTATTTAATTAAAAGAAAATCCCTCTTTTAATTAAATAAATAAATCCCCACTTAAAGCTCTCTTTTCGATGAAAAAGAGGAAATACATCAAATAAATCGAGTAAAGATTCCTTTTTTTTGCACATATCTCAAAGTGGTGAGCTTTTTCCTCTTACTTGTCTTCTTAGGGATTTATCCCACATTTCTCTTGAGAAGCCTCCCACCTCCATAATTTATTTTATAAGGATCCTTCTCCTTCTCATTTAGATAGATGTTAGTTGCTATAGTATTGTTATGTTGTAGGTTATGTTGTAGATTTGGAGAGTGATTTTGGAGGAGTTTGAGCCTTAGAGTTTGGACATTGGAGCTTCATTGCAACTTCTCTCTTGTCTTCTCTCATGCATCCATGGCTTCCATCATCATAATTCATCCTTACATTTTCATATTAGCTTAGAGCCATATTTTATTTCATAGATTAATCTTGCATTGTTATCATTTAGATTAGCTTGCATCTTCATTTATATGCATATTTTAATCTTTGAATCTCTCATTTTATGGTGTACTTGCATGGGCACAAACTAGGTCAAACTAAGGGCCTCTATTACAAACCCTTGCACTCCATGAATAGAGAGCTATGAGTTGCCATTTGAGATCTCATTCTTGAGCAATCTTGGATATAATGACTCATAGAAGTGTGTTAACATTTTAACACACAATTTGTTCAAATGGGTCGAAAGGTGTAAGAGGATACACTATAATCCCTTTTGACCTATTTGATTAAATATATATCCCTAGGGGTCCTACGACCTCTAAGGACATATCTCATTTGTTTGAATGGGTTGAAAGGGGTCATAGTGTGTATGACCCTTTTCAACCCATTCCATGGAAACTTACATCCCAAGAGGTCCTAGGACCCCTAGGGATATATCACATTTGTTGTAATGGTTAGAAAGGGGTCATAGGGTGTGGTATGACCCATTTTAGCCTATCCCATGATAACATGTCCCTAGTGATTCTATGACCTATAGGGACCTATCTTATTTGTTTAAATGAGGCAAAAGGGGTGATAAGGTACCATATGACCCCTTTTAACTCATTCCATGATAATATAAGTCCCTAGGGTTCCTAGGACCCCAAGGGACATATTTCATTTTTTTGAATGGGTTGAAATTCCATGTCAACATACAACTCTAGAGGCCTATGACCCCTAGGGACATATCTCATTTGTTTGAATTGGTCGAAATGGGTGATAGGTTATCCTATGACCCCTTTTGACCGATTTCATGACAAAAAACATTCCTATGGATCCTAAGACCCCTAGGGACATATCTTATTTTTTCAAATTAGTTGAAAGGGGTCATAGTGTATTCTATGACTCTTTTAGTCCCATTCTATGACAACATACATTCCAAGGAGTCCTGGGGACCTTAAGGACGTATATAATGTGATTGAATGGGTTGAAAGGGGTCATAAGATATCATACGACCCCTTTTGACCCATTATGTGATAAAATATGTCCTTAGGGTTCCTAGGAACTCTAGGGACATATCCCATTTGTTTGAATTAGTGGAAATGGTTCATAGGGTATCTTATGACCCCCTTTGACCCATTAGATCACAAAATATATCCCTAGTGGTTCTATAACCCCCACAGACATATCTTATTTATTCAAATGCATCAAAAAGGGTGGTAGGGTATCTTATAACCGCTTTTAAACTATTCCTTGACAACATACATGCCCATGGGCCCTAGGAGCCCTATAGATGTATCATATTTTTTTGAATGGGTTAAAAGGGGTCATAGATCATACCTTATAACTAATTTTTACCCATTTGATAACAACATATATAACCCCTAGGGACATATCTCATTTGTTTGAATGGGTTAAAAGAGGCCTTAAGGTACCCTATGACCCCTTTTAAACCATTCCATGACAAAATATGTGCCTAGGTGTCTTATGTTCCCTATGGATATATCTCATTTGTTGGAATGGCTCTAAAGGGGTTGCAGGGGTTTGAATGGGTTGAAATAGGTCATAAGGTATCTTATGACCCCTTTCAACCCATTCCATGACAACATAAGTCTCTAGGGGTCCTATGACCCCTAGGGACATATCCTATTTGTTTGAATGGCTCTAAATGAGTCATATGTCCCTTGGGAACCTATCTCATTTTTTCAAATGGGTCGAAAGTGGTCATAGGGTATTTTATTACCCTTTTCAACCAATTCTAGTACAACATATGCTCGTTATGGTCCTAAGACCCATAGGGGCACATATCATTCTTTTAAATGAATTGAAATGGATCAATGGGTATCATATGACCCCTTTTGACCCACTCCAAGACAACATATGTCCCTTGGGGTTCTACGATCCTGTAGAACATATATTGTCAAGGAATGGGTCAAAAGGGATCATATGGTATCCTATGACCCCTTTCAATCCATTTGAACATATGAGATATGTCCCTAGGGGACTTAGGAACATATCTTTTCACGAAGTAGATTAAAAGGGTTCAGAGGGTAACCTTTGACCCCATTGAACCCATTCAAACATATGAGATATGTCCATATGGGTCCTAGGACTACTAAGAACACATGTTGTTATTGAGTGGGTGAAAATGTCTCACAAGTTATCCTATGAACCCTTTTGATGCATTTAAACACATGAGATATATCCCTAGGGGTCCTTAGAAGCCTAGGAACATTTGATTTCATCAAATGGGTTGAAATCTGTCATAGGGTACCTAACTAACCCTTTAAAACCATTTGAACATATGAGATATGTCCTTATGGTTTTTAGCACCTCTAGGATCACATGGCATCATTGAATGGATTGAAAAGTGTAGTAGTGTACCGTATGACCCATTTTAACTAATTCAATCATACTATATATGAAAGAAGGTTAAAATGTTGTATAATATGTGAACCAAATCAAAGATGTTGTGAGTGAAGTTAGAGATGTTGGTGGAGTTTTCAAGGATTATAAAATTGTAAGTAAAGTTTTAAGAGCTCTTTTTCCTTTTTATGATATCAAAGTTTCTTCTATTCAATAAAATTAAGAGCTATTCCTAGAAATAGTTTGACACATGATGGTCTAGTTGGTCGATTAACTACTTTTGAGTTGAGAAATTATGATAATAGTATGTGTAAGAATTTGTCTTAGTCCAGAATTCACCCAAGAACTAAAGAACTCAACACAAGCACACAATAGTTCAAAATAGACAGAGTATGATTAGAATGATGATATTCATTCAATAACTAGATTTAAGAGTACACTAGGAGTGCCTGAATATAAAAGCCTCAGGAGAGCTTCTAGAAAGCATAGAAGTTAGCATCATGATATGTCATACAACCAAGCACATGTCCACCAGATATGGGTTATCCTCCATTAAGCACAAGATTAAGTGCGATGATGTGAGGATAAGCCTACAATGGTGTAGCACACAAATCAGTGGAGTAGATAACATGTGCTAAATAAGGAGTGTGGATAACTGTGTTGTCATTATGAAAACTTAGTGAATGATGCATACTCCTATGTTGTAGACACCATGTGCATAATTAGAGTTTTGTAACTCAATGAGAGTACACAAACTCGTAAGTGTCTCACCTAAAATAATAATAAAATAATGCAAAATAATTAAATAATGTAGTAACCTAAGTAAAACTTAACTAAGTGTAATAAGTAAATACTTATTTACACCAACACCACCCTCCCCCCCCCCCCCCCCACCCCCCCCTTAAGTAAAACTTAGGGGAATTCCCTTAAGCTTATGAAATCTAGGATGAAATGCAAGATGGGTCCCGACTACACGGCCATGTTAGGTACCCATGTACATAATAATATACAATCTCCCATAAAGTGGGGAAAGAGGGAAAATCGCATGGGAAAAACCCTCCCCCAAAAAGAGGGATAAAGAAGGATGCATCGATGGATGGAGTAATCAATACCCCCCTCATTATGACATACATCTAATATATACATAAGAGAATGATGAGAAGAGGAAGAGAGATAGGATAGGCTCCCCCCTCCCCCAAAGAAGAATGTCGAACAATGATTGCTCCAATGAAGAAGTTGATCCAAGACTGCAGATTGGTGTTCCTTCCCTTAGGAAGAAACAATGCCAAGGGTAGAAATGAGACACTTCCGCTATGTGTGGAAAGAATCCCATGGATAAGTATGTCTCAGAAACCTACTCATCTAGATGAAAAACCTGTCCCAAAGAATTGTCTGTCTCTGTAACTAATGAAGAACCTTGCCGCAACTATTGATTATAAGTATCCAAAATCACTTTAACCTATGAGGATCAATCATGTAGAGAATGAACAAGAGAGTTAGATGGAACCCTCATGACAAATAAAGAAGGTAATTCTGCATCAAGAAGACGCAGATCATGAATACTGTCCTCCAAATCTGTCACTGAACCTATATCTAGAAGACTGGATGTACCCTGTTCTTCTGGACCTATCACTATGACGATGTATGCATGTGGACTGAACTAATGAAGTGACCTCTCGCTATAACTATCAATAGAACCACACATGTCTGAATCTGTTCAAGCACTATCGCTGGTATCACTATCAGTATCCACACTGTATGATGTGCAAAGAGGAGTAGAGGACAAGCTAGGTGAACTTTCCTCAAAATGTACATCCTTCTCCACAAATATCTAATGTGTCTCAGGATCTAGAATTCTATATGCCTTCACACCATATTCATAACCAATGAAAATACAAGACCAAGATGATTGTGCCTTGCATCCCTTGGAAGATCTCTTTGCCGAAGAAGGACAATCGAAGACTCTAAAGTGTGTCACAATAGGTTTTCTGTCGCACCATGCCTCAAAAGGAGTTTTTCCATCTAAGGCTACATGAAGAGAATGATTAAGAATGTGAGTGGCACTTGAATTTGCTTCAACTTCTAATGATGGATCTAGAGACTTGGCATGAATCATGGAACTTGCCATAGACTTAAGAGTTCTTATCCTCAAAGCTGCAACATCTATCTTATGTGAACTGAATGTTGGAGGAGTCTGAAGATCAATGCGCTCATGTCTACAAAATTCCTTAGGTCTTAGATTCACATCCATGTTACCATTGTCCATGCGGAGTACTTTGATGGCTTTCCTAGATTTCCGTTCAACATGAACCTTGAAGGCTAGAAATTTTTCCAACACTTCACCCTTACTATGTAGAAAGTAGACCCAAGTGAACCTTGAAAAGTCATCAACTAAAGTGAGTATGTAGCAACCCTGGCTAAATGCAAAAGGACCTGCTAATACCATGTGAACCATCTGTAGAACACCTGTTGCTCTAGAAGACTTCCCTCTTTGTAACTTCCCCTCTGGATGCATATCCACTGAATCTGTTGAACGTTCACCCTTAGAAAAGTTGATTTGAGGTAGACCTTTCACCATGTGGTATGTGCAAAGTTGCTAAAGATAGTGATAGTCAAGATGACCATACTGCTCATGTCATATTTGCATGTTTGAATGAGATTGTGATAATAAGGCCTTTGAAGAAGACTTGGGTACAAAATGAGAGAAAGAGTACAACCTCTTGTGATCATTCACTTTCCCCACTACAACCAAGGAATTGTCTTTAAGACTATGCACTTGAATTGAGTCTGGAAGGAACTCAACTCTATGTCCATCTCCAAGGTGAGTGATTTGGTAGATTGATAGGAGATTCAAACTTAGGTTTGGAACATAGAGAACCTCTTAAAACTCTCCATTTTCCATCTCCACATTTCCTTTCCCTTCAACTTCCATTTTACTATCATTCCCCATGAAGATGTGTGGTACCTTTGAGTAATTCATTGAAGAAAAATCCTCTCTTGAAGAACCCATATGATATTAGGCACCTAAGTCAAGTATCCATTCCTTTGAAGAGTTCAAATTTTCCATGAGTGCTTGCCCTTTGCCCTTTGAATCTGAAGCATTAGGCAATGGAACATTATGTTTCTTCATGATGTTGGTTAATTCATCAATCTTTTTGATATAACACTCATGCTCTTCATGACCCGATTTTTTGCAATAAGCACACTTCTTCTTCTCCTTATTGTTATCCCCTTTCTTGTTGGAATTTGAGGACTTGCCTTGTTGATTTGATTATGGTGTTGTCTTTTCTGCATCCTTAGATTTGTCCTTCCATTTCTTCTTACCCTTTCCTTTGTTTGAAGATTTTGTAGTTGAATTTTGAGAACCCTCATTTGTCACCAAAGCTTTGGACTGAGGTGTTTTGAGAATCCCCATTGATTTCAACTTTTTTTCTTCATCATCCAATAGTTTAGCATATTCATCAAAAGTGACTTTCTTGTAGGTAGACCCTAAGGTAGTCTTTAAGGTGTTAAAAGAAGATACAAATGTGGAATATTATGATGGAAACTTGTTATGTATGAGATAGATCAGTCTGTCATCTTTGATAGAATTCCCACAATCTATAAGCTTTGTCCTTAATTCATTCACCTTGATGATGAAGTCCTATATGGATTTATACAACTTAGGATCTAAGGAAACAAGCTCATCTTCTATTTTAAAAACATCCTCTTTAGACACTTTCCCATAAAGGCTTTCGAGGATATCCCAAGCTTCCTTGGATGTAGTACATTTCTTGATTTGATACATGATCTTATCATGTACCCCCAAACATATATCACCTACGACTTTCCTATCCATGGCTACCCAATTAAAAATTTCACTTGTTGATACATTATCACCTGCTAGTTTAGGAAGAATACCATCTGCATATTGTGAAACTCTATTATGCATTAAGTGATACCACATTTTGATTGACCATGAAGCATAGTTATGAGGAGTTAATTTAGGAAACTTAAAGTTTCCCATAATGCAGAAAATGAAAGAAAAGTGTAGAAAAGAGAGAACACAACACCAAGAATACCCCTCCTTTCCACTAAATCAAGAAACCCCCCCAAAATAGATGCTTTGGGCACTTTATCAGTAGTGCGATTACAATGGGCCACTTGCCAATTTTGGCCTTTGTGGACTTCTGATTTTGCTTGTTACAACCTCTTAATAGAGTAAAAAACTGAAACTTTACAAAGTGCTACAATTCCGAAGCATTACAAAGCAAAGAAAGGTCATATTGCTGAAAATGAAAATTTTGTCCATAGAAAACTACAATTTGATGCCAGATCTAGAAAGTAGACAAAAAATAATGTACTTTTAAAAAAATGGAACCTATTTTTGACTATAGATGTGCCCATACGGAGTTTTTGAAGTTGCAAAATGCAAGATTATTCAGGTATAGTCACCAAAAAAAGAAAATTCTAAATAATCCTTGCACAAAAACCAAAAAATAGCTACACCACTAAAAAATTTAGAAAATTTTACCCAATTTAAAAAAAAATTGCACCTGATTTGGAGTCTGAATGTGTGAGATATGGCCTCTTGAAGTCGGACTATAAAAACCAAAATCAATTTGGAGAGGGGTTGCATCAACGAATCATGGGGTTAAATTTGATGATCATATGGCCATCACAGTAGTTCAAAATTGGCCTAAAATGATGTCCACACGGGTGTCAAATTTAGGCACATGAAAAGATGACATCAGAAAAAACTGGACCCCTAGATGACATGTCAGCCGATATGTATGTGATACAGTACGGATCCGTATAGATTGTACAAAAAAAGTTACTGTGTCCTGCTACATGTCAGTACAATTTTCTTACTTGGCTTCTTTTTGGGATGTGACATGTCGTTGTTGATTGTGTTCCATGTAGATGGTTATGTAGGGTCGACATGTCATAGAGAACAACAGATATATGCCTATTTGTGTGGCCAAATTGTTTTCGATTGCATGTCAGACTAGGATTAGGTTGTTTGGTGATTGACTATATAGGGTTTCAACATGCATCAAAATATTCCATCGAGATTCTTCTAATAGTGTCATCGTGTCGGGACTTTAGTCCCACATTGGTGGCAAGAGTATGCAATCCGCTATTTAAAAACAATAGTGCTCACTTGTTTCAATGAAGTGAGCTCGCCAGTGTGGTGAGGATCTGTTGTCACCGATAGACCACTATCTCGCCAGTGCTTGATGGAAATATTAGCTAGATCTTGGGCTGGATTATGTATGTCATCAGAATTTCATTGGCCGCAGGGTGACTCTACCAAAATTTGGTAGGGGTATGTTGTACGGCCCGTAGATTAAATAAGTAGGCCCTACAAAAATAAATAAAATCCCACCAAAAAAAATAGAGCACCAAGCCGGAGTGTCACTGCCTGGTTCGGCTAAAAAAATATCTGTCTGATTTTGAAAATTAAAATTTTGAAAAATATCTGATTCCGAAAATTAAAATTTCAAAAAATACCCAATATTGTAGAGAGGAAATTAAATCAAGTCTGAAACATAATAATCAAATCCGAAAATGATCATACCCAAATTGCAAATTGGGGCCTCCGAGTTCCAGTTTGCAAAATTTTTTTTGCCTCACAATCAACTTTAACCCAATATAGGTGAGTTTATAGTCAATCTTCACTAAATCAATGCTCTGAACGCAATGGTGAGGTCAAATTTGGCTCTAGATGCTCCCAATTTTTATAGATCCTTCGAATTCATGTTGAGGTGTTGAAGCATGAACACTCTCGAATGTCTATGTGATGATAATCCTCCTCATCTTTGATACCATGTAAGAATTTGGCTTAGGCTAGAATTCACCCAAGAACTAAAGAACTCAACACAAGCACACAATAGACCAAAATAGATAGATTATGATGAGAATGACAATATTCATTCAATAACTAGATATAAGAGTACACTAGGGGTGCCTGAATATAAAGGCCTCAGAAGAGCTTCTAGAATGCATAGAAGTTAGCATCATGATATTTCATACAACCAGGCACATGTCCACTAGATATGGGTTATCCTCCATTAAGCACAAGATTAAGTGTGATGATGTGAGGATAAGCCTACAATGGTGTAGCATGCAAATTGGTGGATTAGACAACATTTTCTAAATAAGGAGTGTGGATAATGGTGTTGTCATCATGAAAACTTAGTGAATGATGCATACTCTTATGTTGTAGACACCATGTGCATAATTAGAGTTGTGTAACTCAATGAGAGTACACAAACTCCTAAGTGTCTCACCTAAACTAATAATAAAATAATGCAAAATAATTAAATAATATAGTAACCTAAGTAAAACTTAAGTAAGTGTAATAAGTAAATACTTATTTACACCAACAGTATGGTTATAGTCGGAAATGATTTATAGTCTTCACTAACCATAAGTATTTCAAAGAAAGAGAAGAAAGAAAAATAAGAAAAAGAATCTGAAATTGAAGATGATCTATATAAGATTGAAGCATGTCTTGCAAGAAGGTTATCAAGAGGTAAAGTTAAATACAAAGATAAACTAGCCTTGATCTTTTCAAAATGTAATGAGGTTGGTCACTTTGCTACTAAATATCTTAACAAAAGAAAGTCTAATAGAAATAATAGAAATCATAAGAAATATTATAAGTATAGGAAGAACAAATATTACAAAGACAAAGAAAAGGAGTCATATTACATTGTTCAAGAAGAGCATATTTTTACATATTTTGATGATGATAAGGAATTAGTTGAGGTAGTCTATGTTGCAATCAAAGAAGATCCAAATAGTGAAATGTATGAGAATGAAATTGCCCTTATTTCACATATTACAAAGAATGACTCGCGGATGTTTAATAGTGGTTGTTCACATCGTATGACTAGTGATCTAAATAAGTTTGACAAATTTGAAGAAATTGGTGATGGTGGAACTATTAAGTTTGGTAGTGATGTTCCATACTTGGTAAAAGGTAAAGAATCATTAATGATGATTGATAAGATTAGATGTGATGATTCTTATTGGGTTCAAAGACTAAAATATAATATGTTGAATGTTGCTCAATTGAATAACTTAGGTCACAAGATGGAATTTGAGAAAAGGAAGGTCAAAATCTTTGATGATGAAGGAAATCTTATTGGAACAGGAGTTCAAACAAAAGGTAACCTATTCTACCTTGATCCTATAGTTGAGACATGTTTATTTTCTAGAATTGAAGATGAGTGGTTATGGCATAAAATGTTGTGTCATGTAAACTTTGGAAATATGGTGAAAATCAGTAGAAAGAAAAGACTAAGTGACTTTTTGAATCTGTAAAACATAAAAAATGCAATGTGAAAAGAATGTTAGCTTAGTAAGATGTCAATTTCAAGCTTCTCTAGAAAGACACACTTCTAATGATATTATGGAATTAGTTCAGACCGATTTATGTTTAATTAGAGTTGATAGTTACTATGGTGATAGATACTGTGCATTATTGGTGGATGATTATTCAAGGATGATGAGTATAATATTCATGAAAGTGAAGTCACATGCTTTTGGTATGTTTAAATGGTACATAGAAAGAGTTGAAAAAGAAACTAGTAAATCATTTAGTGTTTGAGATATGATAGAGGTGGTGAATTTATGTCTGTCTAGTTCAATAAATTTTATGCTAAGAATGGTATCAAAAGAGTGTTATGTACACTGACACTACTAAATTTGGACATGTTTTGTGATGGAAGGCTTTTGCAAAAGTGACATCTACCCATTTCCCTAGTGACATAACCATGAATTGGATCTCGTCGAACAACTATCAATCTTTTTCTATTGCAAATTATGATGGTGAGGGAGATCATTGTAATGACAATGACTAACACTATCAAAAATTGGAAGAAGGAAGGTACAAGACTTCATGTTTACAACATCACAATTATGACAATACTTTATCATAATTATGAGAGTTTCAAGTTCTAGTTAGTCATTGCAATTCTGACATGTATGCAACAATGGTGCTATATACTAAATTTTTATTTGTCAGATCTTTCCATCATAGCTATGAAACAAATGCAATATCTATGCTATGCAAGGAATAGCTATCCATCATAATGGACCATCACAATTACAATGGCTAGGAGAATTATTAAAAAAAAAAATATTACTTTTAGATCATAGTTTCTCATGGGAAATCCTACGTGTCCTTTAATGTTGTTTATGGTTTATTTACATTGTTGGGCCAACATATAGAGCCTTTATATTCAACTATTCCTTATAAGTTGGGGAATGTGCTTCATGTCTAAGATGCAAGTGATGCATCTGCATATGCGATTTTATCACCTTGAAAAAATGTATTTAATCCTACTAGCTATGAATAGCTAATTTTTTTTTATCATACATAATATAATGATAGTTCTACAATAATTTTTAATCAACCCAGATAATCAAAAACTAGTCCAATTTAACTGGGTTGTGGCTTGGGCATGTGCTGTTGCCAATTATCATATGGTTGCAATGTTGGAGGCAACATTTTTCCAAAGTGGCAGCAAGTTTTTTCAACAAAGTGGCAGTGCCAATTGAGGTACTTTAGTAGCAACATATGCTCAATAGCAAGCATGAGCTTCCATGGGTAGTGGGATTCACCTGAATAATTTGATGGGAGCACCTCAATTGAGTTTGAAGGAAGTGATTGAAACTTATACACAAGAACATGACATCCAATTTTTTTTGTAAAATGGGATACACACATGATGGTCTTAAGGTTTATGGATTTGGTACTATCAGTATCTATTTATATTCTAGAAAACACCAAGTGCTTGTGCAATCTAGAGATTAATGGGTGATTACATAATTGGAGCAACTAGTTGAGATGCACCATAATCAAACTGGAGAAATCATTGATAAACCAAACATATAATGAAGAGAAAACATGAAAAATTGAATGTTGAAATACTAAAATGAAAGCTATTGAGGATCAAACACGTATTCTAGGTTAAGTTGATTTTAGATATGGTAGATGTTAGGATTAAACCACAGATAGAAATAACAATTACATGCAAATATAACCAATAACAAAAAATAATAGATAGAAAAGATCACAAGAAACCAAGATTTAACATGGTTCACCCAATCCCTAGGCTACATCCACCAAACAACAAGTCCAATATTATTACAATCCAGTGATTATAACCTAATTACACTCTATAAATCCTTACAGCTTAATACCGTCATAAGAACCAATTTTGCATCACAACTATAACATAATGAAAAATACCTAACCTTAAGCCCTTTCATCCAAGTATTTTATGCCATTTTAGGGTTACAACATGTCATCCATATGTCAGCCACATGTTGGCCACGACCCAAAAAAAATTTGGGGTGCTGCCTCGAACCCCAAAGAATTTATGAAGTATGTATAGTACTTTCCTCATTAGTCACTACAAACTAACAATAGAGGTAGATATTCAAAATTTTGATCAGAATTTAAGGCATAAGAGAGATTTTGTGGCAATATACCAAAAGGAGAAGGAGCAGCTTTAGAAAGAGACTGCACAACAGAAACAAAAGCTAGACAACATAGATGATATTATGGGAGCACTAGATAGAATCTAGGAAAGTGTTTCTTTAGGTACTATGACATTGGAATCACTTTCAAGTTTCTTTGAGAATTTATAGGCCAAATATTAGGATGACTACAAGTTTTGCAATTTGTCATATATTGCATCTGCATTTACTTTGCCATTGCTTATAAGAGTGTTTCAAGGTTGAGAACCACTTCAACATCCTTCCCATGGTTTAGAGGTAATGTCTTTGTGATAGAGGCTTCTACAAGGGAATGAGCCTCATGATTATGGCATTTACACAAAAGCATAACTTTCTTCTTCAACTCCTTACACTCAACTCTTAACTGAAGTTATTCTTCTAGCAGTAAGAATAGCTGCTACAAATTCTTGTGAACCAAGGGACCCTAAATGTATGCTATAGTTTTTGAAGACATGGGATAATTTACTACTGGATTCAATACTTGATAACATTTTGGATCATATAGTGATTCCCAACTTAATAGCAACAACAAATACATGGGATCCTTGTAGGGAGACTATGCCAATACATGCATAGTTAGATCCTTAGCTTCCATTTTTGGGCTAGCATATGGAGCCTTTATACCTAATCATTCATTATATGTTGGGAAATTTTCTTCATGCCTGGTATGCTAGTGATGTATCTGCATATGCAATTTTATCACCTTGGAAAACTATATTTGATCTTGCTAGCTAGGAACAAGTGATTTTTCATTTTATTATACCTAATCTGATGATAATTCTAAAAGAATTTTCAATAAACCTAGATAATAAAAAACTAGACCAATTTAACTTGGTTATGGCTTAAGCATGTGCTATTCCCATTTATCATATGGTTGCAATGTTGGAGGCAACATTTTCTCAAAAGTGGTAACAGGTTTTGTATCATTGTCTTTGTTCAAGTCCTAATTTTAATGAAGTAATACAATGACTTGTAGGGTAGAAAGAGCTATTTCACTCTGAGATTCTTGCTAATGAGAGGATAAGAATTTAGCTAAATATAACCCTCGAAATGATGAATCAAGCTATAGAGGGTATGATTGTGGAACAACCTAGGACTACAAAGAATGTAAGCTATCTTAGGGTGAAAAAGCAACACCAATTTGAGGCACTTCAGCAACACCAAGAAACAACAAGATATGCTCAACATCAAGCCTCAATTTCCATGGGTAGTGAGATTCTACTAAATAATTGCATGGGTGCACCTCATTTGAGTTTAAAGGAAGTGATGGAAACATATGCACAGGAACATGACATACAATTTTTACCTAGAGTGGGATGTACACATGATGGTCTTCAGACTTATGGCTTTGGAACCATTAGTATCTATCTAGATTCTGTAAAAAAAGTGCTTGCACAATCTGGAGATAGATGGGTGATTACATCATTGGAGCAGCTAGTTGAGATGCACTGTAATCAAAGTAGAGAAAATAATTGATAAACCAAACATATAATGAAGAGGAAACTTGAAAAATTGAATGTTGAAATATTGAAATGAAATCTATCGAGTATCAAACATCTATGCTAGAGTTACAACACAATGTGAAGCTAATTTTGGATATGGTAGAGGTAGATATTCAAAAGTTTGATCAAAGTTTAATGCACGAGAGAGAGAGAGTCTATGACAATATACCAAAAGGAGAAAGAGTGAGTCTAGAAAGAGACTGCATGATAGAAACAAAAACTAGAATCTAGGAAAGTGTTTCGGTAGGTACTATGACATTAGAATCACTTGCAAGTGTCTTTGAGACTTTATAGTCCAAATATAGAAAGAACTACAAGCTGTGTAATTTTTCATGTATTGCATCTATATTTAGAGGACTAACAAATTATTTCTCATCTTTGTCTCATTTTTGGACACAAAGTTCACTTGAAATAATAAAATTTTATCATTTTTCATTAGTGGATAGATATAATAAATATGCCAAAATTGATTTCTCACTTGTTACAAATGTTCAAAGGCAAGCACCATCTTACAGAGAAGATTAAATTTTCACATTCACAATGATCTAATGACCATGGTATTATGGATGATAAAAAATAGTTTAAATGGGATGAATAAGAATATGTCTCTTGTGGAAAGTATGATGTTTATTTAAAGTTGAGAAGGCCCAGGAGAAAAATTCCAAGCCATACTTTATAGAATTCTTGAGTTCAAATATATAATTAATCTTAGGGTAATATTGTGAATACACACTTATTAGAATGCTTCAAAATAAAATCATATGATGAAGCTCGAGCCTTCTAATGTCAACCGATTATTTTAGGATACCCAAAAAAAAGATCATTTGGATGGATGTGGGCTTGTCTACTTGCTAGTCTATTACTATACTAGTATTTAGTGTAGATGGAAGCAAACTAACATTTCTGTTTGTTAATGAAAATCTATATCCTTATCAAATCAGTCAAATACCTTTTAGCCAGTGGAATATATATTCTAGAAGATGGTTCAAATGAAATAAAAAATAGAAGAAAGTGTCAAGAAACATGGCAATTAACCCAAACACTGAACAAAATACCATGTTCCAATTGTGCTCACAATGGCTACAAATGTCCGAATTGAATTTGTGATACCTGCCCATTATAGATATGAAGAATAAGATTGTTTTCATGAATGAATCCAATTAATAAGAAATTAATCCATTTCCTTGAAAATTGAAGATAAGAAGGGATCAACCATCATATCATGAAGAACTCATAGATACTATGGTGATATCTCCTGATTATACAACAAAAAAAGAAGAATCTAAATATTCATAAAGTGATTTTTATAAGTAGAGAAAATAATGGTATTATTGTTCAAGTTTCTTAAAGCTATTGACACACACTAAATTCAAATGAAGGAGTTTTGAATCAATGGAAAAATGATATACTTTAGTAATCTACAAAGGCCAATTGTAATATGTTTGAAAATGAAGACACTGGTATATCAATCAAGACAAGAGACCTACGTGCATATTTAGAAGAAAACTAGCTTGGCTGAATGAACTCAAGCTAAGTGTTGTTGTTAGCCACACTACTGCAATAGTTGGGTTTTGAGCAAAATTTATGCCAAGGAGTGCGAATCTTGGACCTAGAAAACTAATTGACTATAGATGTTTACAACAAAAATGTAACATTGTTTGTTATTGATTTTTTTTTAAAAGTGTGCCTTGTGCTCAATATCAGAAAATGTAACTAAAAAGAAATTAAAAAGAAATAAGCTAATTGAGGAGAAAAAATTATCAAGGATCAATTTTTTTAAAATAGTGTAAATCAACCAAACCCATTTCAAAAGTGGTAGACTGAGGACAAATATGGTATTGGGAGCTGAGAGAAAATTTGGCAACAAAAGCATTATTTAAAATTGTCACAATTCACAATTTTTACTTGGAAATATTATGACTACAAAAGAAATTTAGCTATAACCAAAGTAAGCTTTATCTGACCTGCATGATTTTGCATACCATAGTGACTGAATAGCCACATTGAACTGAAAATTCTGAAACAACACCAACACCATACCCTGCAGCTACCATTGTCACCCATGGAATAATACTAAACCATGTAGCTCACTTCAAATTTACATCAAATACCTATATGCAAAGGTAAAAGTGAGCTTATCATATCTTTTCTTGAATTCAAATGTAGTGAAAATCTCAATATGAATGAACTAAAATTGTATTCATGACTCTTGTGATTTTGGTTTGACCTATTCCTTGATTAAAATATTTTTAAAAAAAGAGTATACATGGTGATTAGAAGAAAGCTTATAGTTTTTAAATATACTAGCATCCAAGAGAGAAGAAAAAAAAAACCCTAAAGACAATAAAAGAAGAAAATGCTAGACATAAAAAACAAGAAACTTTTTAAAGAAAGACACTGTTGATTGCTAGTCATTTTTGTTTAAGGGTTAAAAAATTGTCTGACATGGTAATATGCATGACTAGGATATGGAAAACCTATATGCCACCAAGCCCATGTCCTTCATTAGTTTCACATTTTCCTACAAATCACATAATCCAATATAAAAACAATAAATTCATTATTAGGTTGAAAACATCAAAAAGGAGTAGATTCATGATCTTCCATGGATAGTCCAAGGATGGTCCCTCAAAACTCCCAAACTTTCTTTCATATAAATATTCATTTGGGTAATCAACATGTGTCTCTTAGAGCTCTCACTTTTTCTTACATATAAATATTCATTTGGGGGCCATTTGAATGTTACCTTCTCTCTAATAGAACCCATTTCCCTTTTTACACTTGCAATCATTTTAAAATTATGAAAATAATGATGTGTATCTAGATATTGTTTTTATTTCCCATATAACATCAAATGATGAAATTATACATGAAAAAAGAAACCAAATAATATAGCATTGATAAGTTGGTTCTTCTAGAGCATACATCTCTATGAATTCCTACATCATGCATGAAAAAATATACTCTAGAACATGTACCTTGTAACACATGTCCTTTGGTGAAGTGGGCTATCTAAGCTATCTAGGGACTACAAGATTATCAATGGGAAAAATGCACCTATTTCAACCCAAAATATGAAGAAAACAATGTTCTTAAATGATATGTGTGACAAAATATTCCTATTCATGTGGATATGTGTGAGAAAATATTAAAAAAACTTTCTAGACCTCTGAAAGTGACATCATTTTCCCATCTTCTGGTGCATGTCATTTTTCCATCGGATCCAAAATAAGATTCCACGACTCTAAATTGAGAATGCACCTGAAATTGCATTATATATGCATGGACACTAGGTGGAGCTTAAAAAATGCATTGCATTTACATTTATTTAATAGGTCTATTAAGTTTTTAAAATTATAGACCATCATGAACATTACAACTCTAGCTGCTATGGCCAAGAGAATGTCCTCAACAAGCCAACAAATAGAGAGTCTTGACTTGCTTGAATGCTAAGGACATTACCCTTGCCTATAAGAGTCAAAGTTAAACTTTTTGTGATGGTCTATAACTTAAAATACCTAATTAAAGACCTCTAACAAATATGAAAACCTATTAAATTTTTTAGCTCTGTCTGATGACATATGCATATAAATTGGGATTTTATATTGAACTATGTTCTCCTTCTAGATTTCTTGAAACCAAGAGATTCAAACAGTTAGTTGTCATGCAATCATAGGTTAATGTTGAGCTTCACTTGGTTTTGAGAATAATTTAATATTCTCTACTAATCAAAGGAAACCACATGAAGGTGGAAGCTCATGATTTGGTCCCCCCCCCCCCCCCCCAACCTCTAAATTCCCCATTAACATCTACAATATTTAAGAAATTATCAATCTTTAAAGTACCTAGAAGTTGGGATACTCTGATGGAAAGTCCATCTTCATTGCTCAAGAGAAATTGATCACAAATCTTTAGTGTTCATGTACATCTAACATGGGTACATCTAGGAATGTCCTCATCGCCTCCTACATAAAATGAATCCAATATTATAAAATGCCACCTAAGAAATAAAAGTTCAAGTAAAATAAAAACATGAAAAATGAGAGAGAAAAAGATGAATCTACTTACCAAGAGGAATCCCTATTCATCACATTTCTCACCCAATGATCAACCCATCTCACCCCTATAAATATGATCCATTTATATTTCCATCTATTGCTCAACACAACTCCCATTTCATGATGATTTCTTCTTTGGACTATCTTTCTCCTATTGATAAGTTTTGATAGTGGAAGAGAACTAATTATCTTAATTGTTGATGAGAACCAATAGACATTATTGTCTAGCTTAGGGACATAAAGAGAAGATATAGGTGCAATGAAGCAAATTTCATAATTTGTGTTTCATTTATGCCTCTTTATTTTGATTTTGTTTAAGGGAAGCCCATCAATGCTAATAGAAAACAATAATGCACTTTCTAATATTTTACAATTGTTCAACAACATTAATGTTTTACAAGAAAATGCAACTGAAGAACTTTTATCTTAGAAACAAGAACATGGTGTTGAAATAGTGCAAAATGTTTTTGACATGAGAGGTCCACAAGTGAGGGTGTTGACCAATCTTGAAAACTTGAATGCTGAAATGAAATCTATTGAGGATCAAACACCTATTCCATAGTTAAAACACAACATGAAGTTGATTTTAGATATGGTAGAGGTAGATATTTATAAGTTTGATCAGAATTGAAGGTACAAGAGAGATTTTTTGGGAATATACTAGAAGGAGAAGGAGAGCCTTTAGAAAGAGATTGGATGATAGAAATAGTAGATAGAAAATAAAGAGGATATTATGGGAGCACTAGATAGAATCTAGGAAAGTGTTGCAGTAGGTACTATGACATTAGACTCAATTTCAAGTGTCTTTGAGAATTTAGAGTCCAATTATCAAGAGGACCACAAGTTGTGCAATTAGTCATCTATTGTATCTGCATTTGGTTTGTCATTGCTTAGAAATGTGTTTCAAGGTTAGGAACCACTTCAACATCCTTTGTATTTTTTATAGGTAATTTTAGTGTGGAAAATGATTCTACAAGGGAATGAGCCTTGTGATTATGGCATTTACGCAAAAGCTAAACTTGATTCTTCAACTCTTTACACACAACTCTTAACTGAAGTTATTCTTCCATCAGTGAGAATAGATTCTACAAATTCATAGGATCCAAGGCACCCTAAATGTATGCTATGTTTTTTAGAGACATGGGAGAAGTTACTATCAGCTTCAATACTTCATTACATTCTTGATCAATAGTGATACCCAAATTAACAACAACAATAGATACTTGGGATCCTCACAGGGAGACTGTGCCAATACATGCATGGTTACATCCTTGGCTTCCATTGTTGGGCTAGCATATGGATCCTTTACATCCAAGCATTCATTACAAGTTGGGGAATGTGCTTCATGTCTGGCATGGAAGTGATGCATTTGGATATGCAATTTTATCACCTTGGAAAATTATATTTGATCTTGCTAGCTGGGAACAACTGATTGTTCACTTTATTGTACCTAATATGATGATAGTTTGACAAGAATTTGTAATCAACCCAACCAATCAGTAACTAGACCAATTTAACTAGGTTATGGCTTGTTTCTTTCTAAAATTTTCTACTATGATATATTTTTGTGAAATTTCTTGCAAACTCTACTCATTTTTCTTGATTTGCATTATTTTTGTACAGGATCTTGAGGTAAGTCACTTAGCATGGGTTGAGTAAGTTTAATTTTATTATTATTTGGATTCTGGAATATGTATGTAGCTCGATCAATTCTTTTATTGTGCTAAGATGTAATAAGCAACTTAAAAAAGATCATTCTTTATATATACATACATACATACATACATACATACATACATACATAGACACACGCATATGTCTATGTGTATAGATACACACATATATACATATTCTTAAGTATATATATTTATATACATACATACATACATACATAAATACATACATACATAGACACATGTGTGTGTGTGTATACATACACACATATATACATATACTTATGTGTGTGTGTGTGTGTGTGTGTGTGTGTGTGTGTATATATATATATATATATATATATGTATATACATACATACATACATACATACATATATACAAACATACATATACACATACATACATACATACATACAGTATGAATGTATGTATGCATGCATGTATGTATTTATATTAAATTTAATTAAACTAAGTTTTAAATCATATTCTGAAATCACCTTATGTTAATTAAAAATATAAAAGAAAAATGATATTCTAGTTTCCTTCTAAAATTCAATCTTTATATACATTTGTGAAACAAAAATTTGAGTCCAATTTACATAGGCTTATCTATTCCATTTTATCTACAACTTAAGTAGAACCAAGGGCAATCACAACATTTTTGAGTAGGCCCTAATTCATGTTTGAATATGGTCAACCACCATTCCACATTGAAAAAATAGCCTTCAAAAACATGAGATATAAAATAAATGGTAGGATGATCATCTATGTAATGTAGGAGCACCCTAGCTTCCAAGTCATCAATCTTTTGGAGGGAAAAGCTCTAAAAATATTGTCTTGGAATTTATGAGGAATTCTAATTTCTTGATGTAAATAATTGTGTTCTCTATGTTAATGAATAATTTATATACATGATGAATCATAGGTCTAGATGGATAGAGTTGGTTGTAATGAATTTATCTTGTTAGACACTTGTGAGATTCTAGAATTGAATCATAGTAAGATTTAAATAGGATTAACTAGAGAGATTTTAGTATCTAAAACAAACATTTTTTTTTTTCTAAATTAGTTATATTTATTCATTGTAGGCATAATCAAGGGAGGCATAGAGAGGCCGAGTAATAATATGATGTAGAGAAAGTGACAAAAAGTGGAAGAGGAAAAAAGAGAAAAAGGGCCATTTCATTTACTAAAATATTATATTTGTAAGGTTTATCATATTTTAAGAAGTTAGCATTCTCTCATCTTGGAGAATTTGTAAGAATTCTCAAGTATTAATGTATGCTTTGTAAAATATTTTATCTTATTTTTATCTCCATGTTGTTATGTTTTTGGTTATGAGTTGTTATGTTTCTATGTTTTAAGAGCTCCAAATTATTATTATGAATATGTTTTAATATGAATCATAGATGAAACCCTTTGAATGAATAATATGAAACTATAAAATTAAAAACGTAACTCGTAAAGTATTTGAGCAAGTTGTATGTGGAGATATATTCTTTTGGGTGTGCCAATGTAGAAATAAAATATTCAAAGAATCGATATTTTGATGAGAATAAATCTAAGTCACTAGACTATTGAAGATGAGTTATTTGGGTTTAGTTACATGATTTTGAATCATGTGGTTGTACCTTTATTGTGATGATATTGAGATGCTATTGGTGTTTTATTAATGAAGTTAGTTTTATTCATAAAAATGATTTAGAACCCACCATAAGATGTGTTAGTATAAGTAACAAATAGAAGTGCCACTTGTGTTTCAAATATGTAGTTAAGTGTTTTTTTTCTATAGGGTTGGATCTAATTTTAAAAATGACAAAATGTTTTGGAGGTTATATTTAAAATAAATTTTAAATATAACAACATGAAGTATAAATTTGGGGAAAATGACTAAATTCTAGTAGCAAGAACAACCCAGCTTCATTTTGATCCCATCTTTTCCTATTAAAATGAGTATTATTTTTGGATCAAAATTGTTGTTTGGGTGATTTTTTTCACAAATTTTAGAAATTTAGAATCTTAAATATGGAAGGTAAAATGTCACTATTCTTGTTATGTCAAGATCTTTAGGAAATCAAGTTGACTACCAATGTATTGTAGATATGTTAAAGAGAAGGATCTTATGCCTAATGAGTTTGGCAAAGCACCAGTACTCTAGAACTATGCATGGTCAGAGGGGTCACAATGGAGGAAGCGTTACTTATGTTCATAACACTCTATTAAATATCATAAACTTCCATTATGTGATTAAAAAGCCTTGTAGCTGAAAATGATTTACCTACATGATTTCTAATTGGAATTATGAATGAGTCTAGGACAAACATTTTGATGACTATGCAAGTTGTCATTTTTATTTCCTAAAAGGAAATTATATGCATTATCTCAAGACCCATTGAGAGGGTAAATCAACATGAAGGCTTGAAGCGTCATTGTAAAAGTAAGGATTAGACCAGTTAGAGCTTATCATTTTCTATTAATAAATTTGTTTGAGTTCATTTGAAGGGATAATTTTATCTGATTAACAATTGCATGACTATGGACATGTAGAATGCTAGAAATAAAAGTTATGGACAAAATGCACCTATCAAATTCAACACCAATTTTACCCACTAATGCTGAAATAAACATACTTACATCACATGTATATTTAGCAAGGAATGTCAGTATAGGAAATGCATAATTATACCATATCACCATGTGGTCATACATGAGACATATAGTGACCGGGTTGCAATCAATGGAGCACCAACCATGCATGGAAGCTTCTCACTCTTGAAGAAAAGGAGATTGTGTGAATTGTTTGATAAATGCTGCTAGTGCATATGGGACTTATTGTTTGATAGATCTTGAGAATGTAAGAAAAGTTGGAATTTACATCGATGCAATTTGTGAAGAATGATATAAAAGTGTATGAAATATCAATAATTCATGTATTGGTAAAATAGAAATAGAGAGAGAACTCATGTAAATGATGGTTCTTGTTGGTTACACATAGGTCAATGGTGGTAGATATGGAATGCAATGATTAAATAAAGGCAACATTTTTAGTTCTACTGGCCATAAGTTCTCATGAGGTGTGAAGAAATCAAAAGTCACTATAATATATTATAAAGGAATGAAGGCTCAACCAAATATGTAATATTTTCTAAGATAACAACATCCCCAAGGGAATGGTGGCTCTAGAAAAAATATTTGACTTAGGGCCGCAAGTGAAAGAAAAGCTTCTCTAATCACCTCCTTGGGAAATATAAGGAGATACATGTTTAGAAGGAAAATAAAATAACATTTACATAGGTACTGATGAGAGCCATTTACAATCTATTTAATGTCATATTTTAATCCATTTCATCCACTTTCCTACTTACTTCCCTATTCCATTTCCATCCCATTTCATCCAATTTTACTATTTGACATTGTAGATGGTTATATATATATATATAACCATAAGGAGATACATGTTTAGAAGGAAAATAAAATAACATTTACATAGGTACTGATGAGAGCCATTTACAACCTATTTAATGCCATATTTTAATCCATTTCATCCACTTTCCTACTTACTTCCCTATTCCATTTCCATCCCATTTCATCCAATTTTACTATTTGACATTGCATATGGTTATATATATATATATATATATATATAACTATTTGACACTACATATATATATATATGTATGTATGTATGTATGTATGTATGTATGTATATATGTATGTATGTATATATATATATGTGTATGTATGTACATATATATACATATATATATAGATACATATATATACATATATATACATATATATACATATATATAGATATATGTATATATATATATATGTATATATATGTATATATGTATGTATATATATATACATATCTATATATACATACATATATATATATATACACATATAGATATATATACATATATATATATACACATATATATATTTATATATATACATACATATATATATATGTATATATATATATAAATATACATACATACATACATACATACATACATACATACATACATACATACATACATACATATATATATATATATATATATATATATATATATATATATATGCGCGTGTGTGTGTGTGTTTGTAGTGTTTAATATTTTTTTGGGATTAAAATATGGAAAGTTCATTGTTGATTGCTTTTACTAATTGTTATAATTGTAGCATATTGATTTTTGTGTACAACTCATCCTGTCACTTCCTTAACGAGAACTTCTTATCACATTCAAGAGATATATTGTTAGCTTCTTTCTATGGATATTATTCATAAATGCCTCCAATCTTTACCAATTTATTACTGCAAAATAGACTAGACTATTAATGTTACCACTCTCCTTATTGTGAATTTCTCTAATGATTCAACCAAATCAAGGTCAAAGTATGTTGATAAAACAATAAGGAATATAGAAGATCATGAGAATGAATGATATATACTGTCTAAGTTGTGGCTAGACATAAACCCATGCTTTTGCACAAGTGAATCTATTCAAATGGAATTAGTATCAATGAGCACATGCCAACTGACCATTTGTGACTAACATGGAAGGAAAACCAAATGATTTTCTACTTTGGTGCCACTGTATCTCATGATAGATGTGTCTATTGGGTAGAGGAGGAAACCACCACCTTCCCTATTTCTTAAAGATGTAGAAAATTTCTCTCTACTCTATGGACAACAATGAAGGGCTTATATGGATCATTTCACTATTTAGTTTTCTAGTTGTATATAGAATCTTCATGTGTAGCTGCTATGAGAAATTGACAAGAAATATCTCATAAATGAGATACATTTTGCAATTTCATGAGGATGGAATAACCAATGATCAATTTAATCCCCAAATTTATCATTTTTTGTAACCATGATCTATTCCATGGTTTATGTGAGCTATTTGGTTGTAGGTCAAATATATACCATGTCATTTTATTTCATTCTCACCACCTCTAGTTATATATAGTAGCTCAGGGAGAGAGTTTGTAAGAATAAGACTCTGATAAAAAATATAGTATTGCATATGATTGAAATAATTTAAGAGAAAAACATTTGAGTTTCATTACTCAACAAATTTAGGAGGAAGGGCCCACTCTATAGAATGCTAGTGATATTTGTAGTATAATTAAGGTGTGTGTAATTCATAATTTAGCATTTTAGTATGGTTTGTATTTAAGGTTTCATATGAGTATGTAGTCAATCCAATTAATGTTTTAATTGAGAAAGACAGTAAAATGGTTTACAAAGTTTGTATTCATTTTCCTGAATTAATTCATATTGCAAATTTCTTCTCTTGAACCCATATAGGAAATTATCCATATTAATGTGTAGATTATTAAAGATTCCTATCATATTTTTAGAAATTCATGTCAGATTTCTATTTAGAAAATTATTCTATTATATTATTTTTTCATGCAAGATGTTTTTTTGTTTCTTCTAGATTAATTTTCATTAGATTTGTGAATAGTTTCTTAAATATTTTAATGAAGATTTACATTTATAATGTTTTCTGTCTCTAGGAAGTGACCGTTCCTGTTACAGAATCACTTCAATTTGTTGCAAGTTTTTTTTTAATGTGTTAGCTGCATCGATAATTGTTCATCTCGCAACTATCATCCCTTGATGGAATATCACCCAAACACCTTTTGTAAGCTTACGCTCCAAGATTGACATGTATAGACTAGCCAAATTCCATCATAAATCATTAATTCATTCATATAATTTTCCCCAGTGTTGGCCTATCAAATAACTCTTTTCCCCTTAAAGAAAATTATAGAGAAAGGGCATGAAGATCACAAGGGCATGACATGGCAAAAAAATCATAGAGAAAGGGCATGGAGATCACAAGGGCATGACAACAAAATCCAGATATTACAAGGGCATAGAAACAAAATTTAGAGATCACAAGGTAACAAAAACAAAATAAAGAGATCACAAGGGAATTTCAATGAAATCCTAGATTTCCATAGATCTTTACTAATGCTATGAGCTCTCTACCATTTTTCAAAGCTCTCCACACTCTTTCATGCACAGCTCTCCATAATCGATCAAGTCAAATGGGAAATGATTAATTTCATGTGTTTTTTTTTGTAATCATGCAACCAACAAAATTACAACACCAACATCAATATTATGAAGAAATCAAGCACACTTGCAAAAAATATATAATAACCATAAACAAATCACACCACTGTTGCAAATTAACATCACAATTTGACCCCAAATGTTGTAGATCGAGGACACTACAAAATAGTGGTATTCCTAAAAGGAGAAATAGATCTATCATGGATTGTGCAAGGACACTAATGATTGAGAAAGAGGTCTCTTAGATATTCAGGAGAAAGCAATTTGTATTGTTGTCTATATTTTAACTAAGTTCAATTGAATAAAGCAAGAAATAAGAGACCTTATAATCTATTGTGTGGTCATAGATAGAATGTAAGTTATTTCAAATTCTTTGGAAGTAGATGTTACATTCATAACTAGGATATTAGGAATGAAAAACTTGATGTTAAATGACATGAAGGTATATTCCTAAGATATTCATCTAATATAAATGCTTATAAATGTTTGAACAAGGCTGCTACCAAGATGATTGAAAGTAAAAATGTAAGATTTTATGAGTTGGTAGAGAAGAATGATCTGGCAAGAAAAAAGGAACCTAAATATTACAACAATTTTTTTTATGTATATGATGATGTGCTAGATACTCTACTCAAGTTACAACATAGGCCTACGATTCATCAAAGACTAGCAATTGAGTCATAGAAATTTGTACCTGAGCACCAAACAATACAACTCAAGCATGAAGTTGAACCCCTACTGAGTGAAGAAAATGTTGAGAATTAGAGAACAAAACTTGTATTGACCAGGTATGTCAAGAAGAACCATTCACCTAAAAAATTCATTAGAGATAAAAGTGTTGGGGTACAAACAAGAAGAAAATTAAGAGAAGGAACATGTTTAATTGCTGAATTTGAGGCTAGATCAGTTAAAATTACATTGGATGATAAATGCAAGATGAATTCTATGAATTAGAAGATAGATTAAATTGAGAATATTCAAATAATACCTAGAAACTTATACCTAGACTTGCTAATAAGAATGCAATTATAACCAAGTGCAATTATAGAAACAAGCCAAATGAGAATGCAAACGTTGTAAGAAACAATGCTAGATTGGTTTGCAATGGTTATTCACAAGAAGACAAAATTGACTATGGTGAAAATTTTGCACCAGTAGCAAGATTAGAAGGTCTAAGAACACTCTTGGATTATGATACATAAAATAAATTCAAGGTATATCAAATGGATTTGAAATCTCCATTTTTTAATGGAATACTTGAAGAGGAAGCCTACATTGAACAAACTGGAGGATTTGTAAGAACATGGGAAGAAGGATATGGTCTACAAGTGGAATAAAACACTATATGGATTGAAGCAATCCTTGAGAGCATGGTATGAAAGACTACACTCTTATCTAATTAAGATTAGACTTTCTTGAACTAGTGAAAACAATAATATGTATTCGAAGAATCCATCACAAGACAAGTTTTTGATTGTTGAAATATTAGGTAATGATATAATATTTGGAGGAAATGATATTCTGAGAAAGTCATTTGTTGATCAATTAAGTACTGAATTTGAAATCTCAATGTTTGGAGTGATAAAAAAATTCATTAGTTTGCAACTCTATCAAACACTAAAAGAAATTTATGTTACACTATATAAGTATGTAAATGGGAGCTTAAAAACTTTTGGGATGGATGAGTCTAAACTATTTGGTACACCTATGGTGACTCGAGTAAAATTATCAATGGAAGATACTAATAGTGATGTTTATCAAACACAATACATATCAATGATTGGAAATCTAGTGTGGGTTGTACATAGTAGACCAGACATTTTCCTAGTTGCTGGAATTGTTGTAAGGTTTTCATCTAATTCAAGTATGACTATAGTAAAAAGGATATTCAAATATCTAAAAGGAACTCAAGATTTTGGCCTATGGTATAAATATGAAGATGAATTTAATCTTAAGGTCTACATAGATGCTAATTGGGATGTAATATTAATTACAAAAAAAGTACAAGTCAAGGAGCTCTCTTTTTAGGAGAAAGATTGATCACATAGAGAAGGGAAAAAAAAAAGTTGTATTTCACAATCTACTACTGAAGATAAATATGTTACTACTACCTTCAATTGTTCAAATATTGTATGGATCAAACAAATATTTGAAGGAGTGCAAGAAGTAACCAAGACTGACACTATTTGCTGTGATAACATGGGTGCTATAAATGTATCAAAAAAATCAAGTGATACATGCAATGAAAAAGAAGATATCAATCAAGTATTATTACTTGAGGGAAGAAGTGCAAGAAAAGAAAGTAAGGCTTGAGTATGTAAAGACTAAGGAGAAAATTGATGATATATTTACCAAGCCATTGCATAAGGATTCATTTGAGCATCTAAGAGGTAAACTAGGGTTCTTGCCTCTATCCCAGATTCACTAGGTGAAGTTACATGCTACATCAATTCATACATGAATTGAAATATCTTTATGGAGTTTATGTAGAAGTATTCACACTTTAGAAGTATTTATAAAGTTGTGAAGTTAATTGTGATGATTTTGTTGTAACTTGTACAAGCAAGCTACAAGGTAAGTATAAGGTTTTATAAGTTTCATATTGAATTTTATAATGACCCTTGACATTTTTATCAAAGGGAGAGAAGAGTAACCAAAGGGAGAAGAACAACCAAAGGGGGAGAATACCCTAGGTTTTGAGAATAACTTGAATGAAGATTGAGAATGGGGGAGAAGTATACACATGAGTAAATATAATCAAAGAAAATTAGAGAGCTATATAGATGAAGATGACAAAAGACAAAATTTGAACAAGAGATCATAATTAAACGAGTAGGAATGTTGAAGATATTCAAGAATTTGTTTCTTCTTAAGAAATAAATAGAATATATTGTTGTTAATGCATATATTTTATTATCTCATGGAATTTTTTGTAAAGTAAAATATTATGTTATGTGTTTCCATCAATGCCAAAGGGGGAGATTGTTAGTCCCAACTAATATTTTAAATAAGGATACTATGAATGTATGTAAAAGAGTCATATCAATTATTATATTGTTATTGATTTCAAAGTCTTTGTTGACTAGACATTATGCTAACTCAAGAAAGTATCATATCATTTGATTGATGAAGAGGTTTTAAAGAAAGTATGATGAAGACAAAGTTGATATGAAAGGTATTCAATGGGTACTCGAATTAGATAGATAATGATTATGTAATATTGGTTTTATTGTTTGGAAATCATATATTATTGTAATGTGTTGAAGATCACAAGCTTAACTAAGTCACAAGATTAATTGAGGGAGATTGTATTCACTAAGTGACTACAATATTGCTTGAGTGATTGGTAAGAAGGAAGGAAGAACATAGTATTGCCTGAGAAAGTCAGTATTACCAAAGTTATATGTTTCCTAACTATATGTAATGTTTGTCAAATGATATCCAGATGAATGAGCTTAGGATTTTTGAATCTGGGGATCACTTCTGATGGAATTATGGAAAATTTGAGAAGGTATATTGTGAGAGTCAATGTTTGTTGCAAGATCTATGGATGAGAAAATTCAAGAAGAATCTAATGAAGGAAATTGAAGAAGGATAATGATGGACACAAAGTTCTATGTAAATTTATATTTTCTATGTGTCTAAATTCAATGTATGAAGGAATTATGTTGTGAACCTAAGATCAACAATTTTATTTAAGTGGAAAAAGATGGAAAGATCTAGAAGCATTAAGAAATCTATTTAAGGATATGTTGAAGATAGTTTAGCTTGTTGATCTGTTAATGTTGATCAAGAGTTGATGATATTGATAAGGGTCTAATTGAAGGCTATTTTGGAATGCAAAGTTGTTGAAGGAGAAAAGCTAAGTGTTGATCCAAGTGAGCCAAGAAGAGTAGAGAGAAGAAAAGAAGAAGAAGCTTTTGAAAGAAAAAACTAGTCAAGTGAGTAAAACATAGAGAAGGAGTAAGAATATAGATCTAAAAAAGAAAAGGTATTTTCTATTGTTAACACAATACTTTAGACTATTTAAAATTTAACCATTGTAGATAAAAAATCTTGGAAGCACCGAGTGTACCTAACAAGTCTATGAAACTCTATGTTGTAGCATTCATTAATGGTATTTGTAAGTCATTTAAATCATGCCACTTTTTTTTCCTTAGACAGAGAGTGATAAGGTCTAGATGATCTTTTGGTGGAATTTTGTAATAATGTCACTTTAACAAAGTGTATGTAACCTTTAGCAATGTTATCTCCTAGTAGAGATCACCTCAAAAGAGTGAAATTTTTGGGTTTCTAGTTCCAGGTGGATTTTCCCTTAACAAAGTTCCACGTATAATATTGGTGTTGAAATTGTTTGAATTTTACATGTGTTGTAAGTTGATATACATGTTTAAACAAGTTTAATGCAACTTCTTAATAACTAAAATATCACTAGATATGTAAGGCCCACACTAGTATCCTATTATAAATCTTGATGAAATAAATATGATTATGAGTTAATTAGGTTATGATTGACATTTTATGAGAACCTAGTAAAGATTAAAGTAGATTTTGGTTATTATAAAGTGTAATACCTATTCAATAACATTAAGTTGTATAGATAAGATCACATGAAAATAAGAATCTATATGTTCAAGCTAAGAACACGATCAAGGAATTACAAATTGATTCAGTAGCCAAAATTAGGAAAGATGAATTAACATTCTCTCTCTCCTAAAAAATAAAAAGATAACAAGGGATGTAGCTTATAACATCAACTAAAATATGGTTGCACTCGTAGATTAGTTTTAAATTATGATGACATCATTATGGAAACATTTTAACAATCTGAGGAATTTACCCTAGAAACTCACACACAAACCTCGATAATGTGATAAATGTATATTCCTAAGAATGTTGAAATGTTTAACTTGATTGAAAGGATACTAGTTAAGAAGTTTGCATATTAATGATTTTCACTTAAGAAATATATACTGAAATCCATTTCATAAGTTTTAATGGTTTAATGATTATAAGAATAGTCATAGTACTTAGAATGGTAATTTCGTTATGATAAGATAGATAAATGTTGATACCCATATGTTGATATTGCAATGTTTTGAATATGAATCAAATAAAAGTTAATTATGTATGTACTTAGATGAAAGTTAAATGAATATGGTGTTGCAATATTTTTTTTAATGTACTTAGAATGTAAATGATTAGATGAAAGTTAATTGTATATGTTAATGTGAATTATGAGACATTGGATTTATTTTGGACTTATCTATATGTATTTTTATATTATTTTATTGGCTACTAATGTTTAAGTTGAGTGTGCAAGAAAGTTGAACCATGGAGATTATTGGGGAAAACAAGGTTCAATCTATGTGAACATAGTAAAGCCAAGGTGAATCTTTGGAAGATTCAAAACCTTGTTGTGTTGTGTTATTATGTAATGTGACTATGCATGAGTGTTATAGTTAGAGATCACGATTAATTAGAGACATGTCATTGTGATGCGTAAAGTGTTTTAATGTGTGGGTCTATCAATTGACACATGTGGTTATTGACTTGAGGAGTATATCTTTCGTTGACTTTATCTTATGATCTTGGTATTGGTTTATACTTGGTTCGTGTATATTTTTTGGTTTTGTGGTGTCGATATTCGATTGAGTGGTCTTAATTTTGGATTATTTTATCTTCTTGAGTAGTATGTGTTACCTTTGAGGTAGTTTTGGCTATTAGGGGTACCTTGCCTAGGAATGTTTTATGTTTGATTATCCATATGTGGATTGTTCATTATCTTCCTTGTACGGTGGGAGTGGAAGCCTGACTAGGTAACCACGCGGTCAGGAGGTAGTGTCTTCTTACCATTTGGGTTCTCCCTTCACATTGCTAGCTGTTGGATGTTCGTTGCAGAAGATGTACCTTTATCATTCTTATTTCTTATCTTGGAGACTTCATTTCGGATGATGTATATATGTTATTGTGTATTCTGATGTATTGTATCTATTTTCACATACCCTACGACATGTGCAGTGGATGTTATTTAGTGGACGTACTTTCATTGTATTAGTATACTTATGTATTTTCTTATGCAATTATGTATTTGTTATTACTTTATGTTCATGAGACATTGTACTTGAAACTTAAACTAATTAATTTAAAATTATTAAATGTGATTCAATGTAAAGGAGCCCTTGAGGAATTGAAACTATATCTGTAATTGCAAATGTGTATTTGATCTATATGTTCATATTGCTTCCGCATTAATTTTATCTTGATATTGTTTAAAATTTTTTTAAAAAATTAGTTCAGTAAACATTGTAACATGTTAGGTTTATTTCTTTTGGGTTCTCGAGCGGGGCGTTACACAAAAGTGGTCAATGTAAGCCTTAACAGGCCAACTTGATACTGCAGTAACAAAGTTTTGTGGTTATCATCCCCACCCTAATTTTACTTTCTATTTGGAAGGTTTCTGGGTCATCAAATCACTATGTACATGTGTTATAAATGTTTATTCTCCCATATATGCAGTAGATTAAATGAATGAATTGAGAATAGTATATATGGTTAAAGTGCTAAATTGTTTTAAAAAGTTTTGATGGTACTTATTCACCCCTCCCCTCTTAGTAACATATCATATCTTGAATATTTCTAACAATTGGTATCAGAGCATATTGGTTCTTAGGACAAAGTTTGACAGCTTGAGCAAAGATCAAGAACAATGGAGGTATTCAAACTTGACAAAGCTATTGAAAATGAAAAGCTAGATCTGGAAATGGCCATGCTTCAACTCAAAGAAGCAAAGGAGCATCTTTTGCAATTCTTGAAGAGAAGGAAGGAACTTGCAAGAAAAATGAATGATCATTAGTATGTTGAAGAAAATATAGAAGACCTTTTACCATCAAGTAGTTCAGATGAAGCTAATGAGGCTATAAAGGAACTCCTAGCAAAGAATGGTTCTCTGAAAGAAGAAGTAAGAAAGATTAAAATAGAACAACAACTTCAGTCAATCAAGCTATGTGAAGTTTTGGAACAAAGAGACAAGGAAAATGAAGACTTAGAGGCAACAAATAATTAATCCCTTCAGCATGAAGATCTTGTAGATCAACTATCTAATGAAAATGAAGAAATTATGAATCTGAGACATGAGAATGAAAGCTTGAGGAATGATTTAATCACTGAAAGACAAATCAATGAAAGCTTAAAAGGCAACCTAAGATCTGAAAGACAAATCAATGAAAGTTTTGAAAATGACTTGATCACTGAAAGGAAAATCAATGAGAGAATGATGAAATCTCAAATTGGCATTACTCAATTAAATCAAAAAAGTGAGTAGAATCTTCATAGACAAAAAGGTAAAGCTGGACTTGGTTACAAGGAAGAAGGTGAGACCTCCAAAAAAGGTGCCCAAAGGAATCAAAGGCTTACTTGCAGTCACTATGGTAAGATAGGTCACACATCAAACAAGTGTTGGAGTAATGGAAAAGGTAAATTCAATAGTAAATGCTACAATTGCGATCAGCATGGTCATAAAGCTAATGAATGTAAGAAGAAACCAAAATTTGAAGGTAATTATCACAAATGCAAGAAGCATGGTCACAAGGCATTCCAATGCAGATCTAAATCATTCAATCCAGCTGAACAACTTGTTAAAGCAATATTTGGATGGGACTACAATACCTAGTGCAGATCTCATTATTGTGGAGAATATGGACACATTGGCAAAGACTACTCAAGCCATCACTTGAGAAAAAGAGATACAACAGTAAGATGTTATACATGTATAGAACTCGGTCATATAGCTAAAAAGTGCATCAATATAGGAAGAGTTAAAGATGAAAAGAAAGCTAAAGCTGAAAGCATTTAGAAGCAAATGAGGAAACAATGGATTCCAAAATCTACTGAGAAAGATAGTTCAAATGTTGGCAATGTCACTTAAGAAGTGGGTGACTCCACCATTTCCAATTTGATTCATAAAGGAGGATATGGAATTGCATCTTCTAGTGATATCTCAAGTAGTTCCAAAATAAAAGAAAGCAAAGTGATCAAATTAGTGTTCCGGATACACAAAGATCAAAGAAATTGTATCTTTCACCGAGTTGCATCTACTGAGGAAGGTCAGTTAAAGACCTTACTGAGCTAGGTCAGGAGTAACTAAAAGTTTAGTTCGATCACCAAGTTGGAAGCTTCTATCGAGAAAATGAATGATAGCTTGTCAAACACTATGTCATCTCAGTTACCTTCGTACCAAGCCTTAATGACAAAATTTTCATCAAAAGGGAAAAATTTGATTTCATTTTTCATCACAATTTCAGAGCTAAGAAATTTTTAGGTGCAATTCAAGAAATTCCAAGCGATTCCAAGCAATTTTCTAGTGACAGATTTATTCAAAAAATTTCTATCTTTTACCAAGCATCAGTGGCATCTAGGAGCAACAGTGGCACAAAGAAAAAACAAAGTTCAGAGACACTAGTAAAAGGTACAAAATGAAAAGTGCCAAACTCCAAAATTGTTCTGACCATTGCAGAATCACTTGACCCTAATGGTGCTCAATCTCAAATTCCATCAAAGGTACTCCTTATAAATGATATTCACACACATTTTAAATGTTCTGTTCAAGAGATTGGAAACCTAGAGATGGATAATGCCCTAGGAGAAATGAGTGTTGATGGTTCTTTGAAAACCAAGCATAAGCATCTTGAAACCAAAGGCTTGACTCATATCTCACATATGCCAAAAAGCTTCCAAATCAAATGAATTAGGTATATTCTAAGTCAGGTGCACAATGGGAAACTATGTTTAGATCAGCCAGTGTTAATCACAAAGAAGATGATTCACAAAATTATGGGTCTCCCTATGCTCAACAAAGTAAAAGTTACCAAAACCCTAGGACAGGATGAGTTGTAGAAGATAACCCTAGCTGAGTGGGATAGTAGAGGTTTGAAGGTCAGCATTGTATCTAATGTTGAACTAAGATTTGGCATTCATGTCATTGCCCACAAAATCTATAGCTCTAGTCGACTGAATAGCGTACCCTATGAGGTTATGGATTTGGCCTTCAAAATTATTAAGAAGAACCTTGAATTTGACCTATCAGAATTACTATTGAAAAAATTGAACAAGAACATGGATAGTATAAGGACTTCAAAGAATAATCCTTGTAAATTTGGTTCTCTATTGACTTTTTTATTCTTCTATATTCCAAAATTCTTTCCATCTAAAGGAACTATAGTGTGGAGAAAAGATATTCCCATTCTTTATCAGATAAATGAGTTTGTAGCAGAAATGGGTGAAAATTTTGAAAGCATCATGGACAACTATTTTGAAGATTTCAAGGAAAGAATGAATAATAGGTTTTGAATTCCTCCAAAATTGGTTAAAAATTAAAGATATGATGTATTCTTTATCGTTGACTGTGATAAGGTATACATTTAGGCAGTTAGACCCCGAGTTGGATGGGTAAAACCTCTTCCCTATGACGTAAACATTGATGAAGCCAAGGACATTATTGAAGCACTGGTGAATGAGCAAGTAGACCCGAGGCAACCAATCTTTGAAACATATGATGAGGCAAAGGCAAAAATTGAGCTTGAAATCAAGCTACACTAGGCCATAAGCAAAGGCAAGAGGAAGATAGCCAAATTGAAAACTGCTACTGGCCCTCTTATGCTTACAGAAGGAAAAGGTGAGGATGAAGAAGATGATGAAGAAAAAGAAGTACATGAATCTGAAGAGGAAACACCAAAGAAGAAAGGTAAGGAAATCATTACCAAACCTAAGAAGAAGCCTACTGTAATATTCTCTAGAAGAACCAGAAAAGGCAAGCAAGAATCTTTACTAGTCAGGTATCCATTCACATTCGAGGAAAAAAAATTTCAAGGCATTGAAATTTGAAACAAGAACTGATGCTGAGAAAATGCAGACTGAGGAATTAGTACTCAATAAGATGGGTAAATGGAAATACTCCTCGGACTAGCTTGCCTCTCAAATCTCTGAAGAACTGTTGGAGAGATTGCAACCAAGATAAGAGTTAGCCACCCAAATGGCTAAAGACATATATGAGCAATCTTTGAGGAATCTTGTACCGAGTGTCACTGGACCAGACATTAAGGTAGCTACGAAGAAACATGAAGGTAAAATGATGATTAGATTTCACACATGTTTGATTTTAATTAAGGATATTGAACATGTTGTAAATGATGCAACAAACATGTGAAGAACATCTATCACCAGCAAAAGCCCAGTGTAGATCCAATTGAAATCAAAGATGATGATAGCAGTGATAGTGGTGATTTTGATAGCACTCCATCCATCACAGTTACTCCAGGAGAGCTACATGCACTAATGGAAGACAAGGAGGAAGAAGGACATGAGGAAGATAAAGATGAAGAAGATCCAGTAAAAATGTAGCAGAAGTGATTGCATCCCTTCCTCACTCTCCACCAAAGACTGTTACATCCACTATGGAGATAGCTTTTACAAGTGAAATTGTGAGCACAAAAGTTACATCAATTGCTCAATCTTCACCAACCTCCTCCTAGCTCTAGGTATCTAAAATAGAGGTGCCAAGCACTTCATGTACCGAGCTGTCTATCACTTCTTCAGCCATCGAGTCAACCTCCTCAGCTCCTTCATCATCAATGACTGTAATAGTAAGTTCCACAATTTTTTTTTCATCAGCTCCAACAAGTTCTACAATTTTGTTTCCATTAGCATCATTTGCATCCACCTCAATTCTAATCAGTTCAGATACTACTATTGGTACTTTATCAAGTATAACACCAATTTTGTGAGCTATTTTTGATCCGGTTAGTACTCCTATTGGCATTCAATCCTCAAGTCCTATCCCACTTTTTACTAATAGCCCTTCCATCTCCACTATTGTGTCTTTTCCTAAGGTCAAACCAGTCATTACAGAAGTCAAACAAAAGCATCCATTAAAATTTCTGATCACTAGAAAAGAAATTGCAGAAGATATTGACCTAGACATAGAGATAGTGATTCCAAAGATTGATTATGACAATGCTACCATTGAAGAGATGAGGTTAGCTAGTCAATTAATAGAGATGAAAGCTACATAAAAATAGGTAAGCTTAGAAAGGGATAAGGAATATAGAATAATTGAAAATGCCAAGAATATAGTAACAGATGCTATAGGTGTTGAAGTAGATTCTACTCAACACATTTTGATCTAGTTAGAAGAGGTTGTAAAGAAATTTAATGAGGATTCTTTTGGTCAAGAGAAACTTATTGAGAAAGCTGAAAAGAAATTTGATAATAAAGTGCTAGAGCATATTGCTCAAAAGATAACAATAAAGCAAGTTGAATTGTCAACTTTTTTGGGAAATTTTGAAAATTCTTTCAATAATGTAGCATCACTTTTTGCTAAACTTTGTGATGTTTTCGGTTTTACCAAAGAAATAAAGTATAAGTTAAATAAGATTGACATTGATATGCAATCAAGTGCATCCAAGATAAAGATGGACTCCTCCTCCACAACCTCCCATCACACCAAAATCAGATATTTGGCAGATGTACAGGCAGAACTATTAAGAGAGGAAGCTAGGACCAGGTCTACACTCATAGGCATCCAGAACATGATCCTTCCTATCATGGACACAATACTAAAACATCTTGTTCATTATAAAACATTGATCCAAGATCAAAACTTCTCAGTGGCTGATCACTTAGTCCAATTATTAGCAGAAGTTCAAATTGTTCTCTCCACTTGTCAAATTTTGTAGTAGACTTGGGATAGTACTTTTTCAACCATCCTTAAGGTACATCAAGAATTTCTATCTCACTTTGGTGTAACCATATAAATTGTATATATGCAATCCTTTGGCATTATTGTCAAAAAGGGGGAAAGATTAGATTCGGAGATTTAGCATGATAAATGAGGAGAGTTATCACTATAAGTGATAGGGGGAGTGAGCAGTTATTAGAGTTAGCATGTGTACATAAGTATCTTTTTATATACATTATTAGTCACCAAGAAGGTATATACAAATATATATGTAGCAGTTCTACAAAGATCAATTTTGAAAAAAAAAAATTCAGTGAAGTTAGGTTATGTACATATATTTTGGCTCATAAGTGTTTTGTCACTAATGCCAAAGGGGGAGATTGTTGGCATTAAGTTATTATTTCCATTAGTGACAACACTTATCTGTATCAGTATAGTTACTGAGCTCAGTACTCAATATCCTACACTCATCGAGATTCACAGTTTACATCGAGCATTTATAGTGTATACCAAGAATTTAGTGGTTTCCTTATAAGTTCATCACTTAAGTAGTTCATACTGAGCTTTGCAGCTCACACTGAGCATTCCAGTGTTCACCGAGCTTCATAGTATTTACGAGTGATGGAAGCACAGTATTTACTAAGTAATGAAAGTGTAGTGTTTACTGAGTGATGGAAGTGTAACATTTACCAAGAGATGGAAGTGGAACATTTACCGACTGATGGAAGTGTAACATTTATCGAGTGATGGAAGTTTAGTGTTTATCGAGTGAAATCAAGGTGAACGAAGGATTCAATTTTTACCAAGTGACACTACATCTACCAAGTCACCTATGGTTACCGAGTTTAGAACTACGTTGAGTGATTAGTATGGACCAAGCCTTCACTTCTGATGAGTGCATGACGATGCCGAGTAATGCAGTGGATGCCAAGTTTCAAAAGGTCACCGATTCAATTTAGTGAACCCAAGTTATTTACTATTGGGTTGACTCAATAATGTTTTGTTCACTTGTGTTATGGCCGACCTTGCAATTGTAATTATTGGAATCGTATGTATGTAATGTATTATATCATTTGTAAAATGTGTGGTATGAATGAGAGTATCAAAAGAGACATGTAATGTTTTAAGAAGTGTAAATTTGAATCAACAAAAGAGTAGAATGTTCAACAAGGTCTACAAGGAGCAGTAAAGATTTATCAGTCATAAGAGGTGATATATAATTCAAGGATCTAATCAGAAAATCAAGTTTGTAAGTAGATCCATGGTTTCATCCTAATAGGTGAATCAGTTTTGTAAATCCTTTAATAGGGTAGAATTAATAGTCTTTGTATAAATCTCCTAATAGAGTGCATACTTTAGTGTATGTTTATAAATCCTCTAACAAGGTGGACCTAGTAGTCCTTTATGCTCCTAACAGGGCAGATCACCATAAGTGGTCAATGTGAGCCTTAACAAGCCAACTTCATACTATAGTAATGAAGTTTTGTGGGTATCATCCCCACCCCAGTTTTACTTTCTATTTGGAAGGTTTTTGGGTCACCAAATCATTATGTACATGTGTTACAAATGTTTGTTCTCTCATATATGCAGTATATTAAATGAATGAATTGAGAATAGTATATATGGTTAAAGTGTTGAATTGTTTTAAAAAGTTTTGATGTTACTGATTCACCCCTCCCCTCTTAGTAACATATCATATCTTGAAGATTTCCAATAGAACTATGGCACAATCATGGACAACTACTTTGATGTGTTCAAAGACAAAATGAATAATATGTTTAGGATACCTAAGAAGTTAGTTGATGACTACAATGATGATGTGTGTTTTATGGTTGATTTTGACAACATATATGTCCAACCAAGTGAAGCCTAGAGTTGTGTGGGTCAAAACTCTTGGTTATGAGGTAAACATTGATGAGACCAAGGATATCACTAAAGCACTTGTCAATGAACTTGTGGATCCCAAGGCTCCATGTTTTGGTACTTATGAAGAAGCTAAGGCAAAAATAGAGATAGAAATAAAGATTCCTCAGGTGGTTAACAAAGGGAAGAGGAGGATAGCCAAACTAAAATCTAGTGCATCTCTCATGTTAGCCAAAGGTAAAGGTGAAGATGAAGAGTAGGTAGAGGATGAAGAAGAAATAGAAAAAGAAGACGAAAATTTGAAGAAAAAGGGCTAGGTGATCATCACCAAGCCTCCAAAGTCATCCACTACAGTCTTCACAAGGAGATCAAAGAAGAAAGGAAGTGATGTTGTGTTTAGCAAACCTCCACTCACCTTTCAAGAAAAGTTGAAGCAAATGGAAGAAGGAGCTGGCATAACAAATTTCAAATCTTTGAAGTATGAGACAAGGATAGAGGTAGAGCAGAAACAGGTTGAAGAACTAGTGCTGACAAAAATGGGTAAATGGAAGTACTCACTAGATAAGACTGCCTCCCAAATCTGTAATGAATTATTAGAGAAGTTGAAGCCAAGATGGGATTTTTCCATGCAAATAGCAAAAGATGTATATGCACAAACTCTGAGGTAGTTACTACCGATCTTAATAGATGCTGAGGTTAAAGAGTCTTTAAAGAAAAATGAAGATAAAATGAATCTAAGATTTAATACTTATTTGATTTTGATCAAAGATATAGAGCATGTAGTTAATGGAAGAACATTTATCATTTTCATAAACCAAGTGACTTCCTAGTGGATGTAAAGGATGATGAAGAAGAAGAAGGTAAGGATGAAGAGGATGATGAAGGATCAACTCATTATGTTACTATTGATTATGAAGAGTACAAGAAGCAAGAAGCTAAAGAAAAGGAAAATGAAGAGGATCAAGGTGAAGAAGCCAACGAGGAAGATAAGCAAGATGATGAGGAGACTAATCCAGTAAAGATAGTAGCTACAGTCATTGCCTCACTTCCTCACTCCCCAAGAAAACCTTTGATTACATCCAATGTGGAGGTAGCTTCAGCAAGTTTGGTTGTGACTACATTAGATACATCAAATGTCCAATCACTCTTTTCCCCAACACAGCTCAGTATATCATTGATAGAAGTGACTTCCACTTCATCAACTGAGTTGCAGATTCTCTCTTCATCTACCAACTTGAGTTCTTTAGTCTTCACTTCTCCAGTATTATCTACTTTAGTTTTGAGTACATCAGTGGTAAGCACACCAATTTTGTCTACTTTAGTTTTGAATTCTGCAAATTTGACTTCATCAATTTTGGACTCTTCAAGTATATCAGTAAGTATTCCATCAATTGGCATTGTATCAAGTTTTACTGCTAGTCCAAATGTTTCTACTATTGTTTCCATTCATGATACTAAATCAATAAGTACAAAGACAGCTGAGCCTAAGGTTCAATAATGTGCAAAAATTTTGGCAAAAGGCAAAGAGATAGAATAGGATATAGATTTAGATGAGGAAATTGTGATTCCTAAATAGGATATTTTGAATATGTCTCCAGACCAAATGGATACATTTGGTGAACTCCTTCAGAAAAAGGCTAAAAAAAAAAAATTCATAGAGGAGAGAGATAGAGAATTTAAGATTATAGAAGATGCCAAGAACATTTTAGAGGCAATAGGAATTGAGGTTGATTCCTGCCAGCATATCTTGCTTCAACTAGCTGAAGCAGTCCAGAAGTTTAATGAGGACACCAAGGGTCAAGATAAGCTAGTTGAAAAGGCTAAAAATAAATTTGATAATAAAGTGCTAGAGCACATTTCTCAACAAATTTCCATTTATCAAGTTGAGATTTCAACAATTTTAGTCAATCTTGAGGCATCCTATTTGAATGTATCATCACTCTTTAGAAAGCTATGTGATATACCTAAGTATACAAAGGAGGTAGAGGCAAAACTTTCAAAAATTGATATTGATCTAAAAGCAAGTGCTCAACAACTACAACTTGACCCTAGTTCAAGTTCAACTCATTTCAAAAAGATCAGATTTTTGTCAGATATGCAAGCTGAATTACTAAGAGAAGAAGCAAGGATCTGCTCTACATTGATTGACATAAAAAATATGATCCTTCCAATGATGGACGCTAAGAAAAAACATATTGTACATTCAAAAACTTTGATCCATGATAGAAACTTCTCAATTGCAGAACACATGATTAAGCTATCAGTAGAAGTGCAAATTGCAATTTAGACATGCTAGATTTTGCAAGAAAATTGGTATAAAATTCTAGCGATCACTCTCAAAGTACATTCTAAGTTCTTATCTCATTTTGGTGTCTCTATGTAAATATATAAGAGTAAATCTTTAGCATTACTATAAAAAAGGGGGAGATAAGTTATATTTTGATATGTATATGGATATATAGGAGAAAATGTTATAGTGAGACACACGGTATGGGGGAGTAATATGATATGATGGTGAACTACTTTGTATATACTTCATAAAGATCAATTTTGAAAAATCTCAAAATATTGTCTAATCTATCGAGCTCGTATCACATGGTGATGAATACAAGGTATTGAAATTTTGGATAATAAGTGTTTTTTTGTCACTAATGCCAAAGGGGGAGATTGTTGACATTAATAGTTGAGTTTTTTATTAGTGACATACTTATTTAGATTTTGTGCAGCTACTGAGCTCATCAATCAGTTCGCAGTGTTTTCTATGTAATTCAGTAGGCACCAAGTTCTATAGTTGCTACCGAGTCCTTTGGACTAATTCTAGTGGCTACTGAGTAGTTGCAGTGTATGTGAAGTTTAGTAGTGTAAACTATGCATTCCAATGTTTGCCAAGTTTACCAGTGGTTACCGAGCAAACCTAGTCAGTCTAAAGTCCAACAGTGGTTATTGAGCTTTGCAATACCTATCGATTTCCTAGTTCATGAAATGTAAAGTCAATGTTAACTAAGCATTGCAGTATCTACTAAGTTTGTAGTTCAGGTGACGCAAAGGTAGTGGTTATTGAGCTACTCTATGGTAACGAAGTGTTTCAGTATTTGTTGAGTTGAACAGTATCTACCAAGTCACCAATGTAGATCAAGTTCAAGACTACTTGAAAGTGATCAATATGGACCAAGCTTCTACATCTACCAAATGCATCACAATGCTGAGTTATGATAGTGGATGCCGAGTATGAGAACCTCATCGAGTCAGTCTTCAGAACCCGAGTTTCTTCATGTGGGCTGACTTTGTAATATTTTTGTTAACTTGTATTGTTAGCTGACTTTTTAATTGTTTTATTGGATTGATATATAAGTATTGTATTGTATCACATCCAATAAAATATGAATATGAGAAGTAAGATGCATGGAATGTAATGTAATAATCAGAAGAGTAGAAAAGTGAATTACAAAGGCTACAATAGTACAAGGAGTAGCAAAGACATATCTATCATAGAAGGTGATTAGTACACAAACGAATCTCTATCATCAAGCTTAGTTGTAAATCAGAGATCTACTACTTCATCCTAACATGTGATCTAGTTCAAATCCTTTAACAAGCTAGACCTAGCAATCTTTCATAAATCTCTTTACTGAGTGCATACTTTAGTGTATGTTTGTAAATCCTTTCACAAGGTGGACCTACTAGTCATAGTTGCTCCTAGTAGGCCAAATCATCAGAAGTGATCAATTGTATGCCTTAACATGCCAACTTTATGTTGCAGTACTAAAGTTTGTGGGTATCATCCCCACCCTAGTTTTAATTTCTATTTGGAAGGGTTATAGGTTACCAAATCTTTATGTAAAATGTGTTATGGATGCTTTCATGTTTTCAGTTTCTCATGTATGCAATTAGATCAAATGTAATGAATCAAGTATTAATTGGATTGTTTAATTAAATTGTTAAAAGTTTTAGAAGTTACTGATTCACCCCTCCCCTCTCAGTAACTTAGCATAGTCTTGAATATTTCCAACAAGTATTACCCAAATTATATGTTTCCTAACTAAATGTAATATTTATCAAATGAAAGCTAGATAAATGAGTTTTGGATTTTGGATTCTAAGGATCACTTCTGATGAAATAATGGAAAGTTTGAGAAGGTATATTATGAGAGTCAATGTTTTTTGCAAGATCTATGGATGAGAAAAATCAAGAAGACTTTAATGAAGGAAACTAAAGAAGGATAATGATGGACAGAAAGTTCTATGTACATTATATTTTCCATGTTTAAATTCATTGTATGAAGTAATTATGTTATAAACCTAAGATCAACAATTTTGTTTAAGTGGCAAAAGATGGAAAGATCGAGAAGCATTAAAAAATCTATTTAAGGATATTTTCAAGATAGGTTAGGTTATTGATCTATTAATGTTGATCAAGAGTTTATGATATTGATAAGGATTTGATTCAAGGTTGTTGTAGAATGCAAAGATATTGAAGGAGAAAAGCTAAGAGTTCATCCAAGTGAGACAAGCATAGTAGAGAGAAGACAAGAAGAAGAAGCTTGTGAAAGACAAAATTAGCTAAGTGAGTAATAGATAGAGGAGAAAGAACATATATCTTAATAAGAAAAGGTAGTTTCTATTCTTATCATATCACTTTAGACTATTTACAATTTAACCATTCTAGCAGAAAATCTTTGAAGCACCGAGTGTACCTAACAAGTCTATGAAATCCTATGTTGTAACATCAATTAATGGTGTTTTTAATTCCTTTAAATCAAGCCACTTTTTTTCCACTAGACAGAGAGTGATAAGATCTAGATGATCTTTTGGTGTAATCTTCTAATAAGGCCACTTTAACAAAGTGTATGTATCGTTTAACAAGGTTGTCTCTCAATAGAGATAACCTTAAAAGAGTGAAATTTTTAGGTTTCTAGTTTTGGGTTATTTTTCCCTTAACAAAGTTTCCACATATAATATTGGTGTTGATATTGTGTGAATGTTACTTGTGTTTGCAAGTTGATTTACATGTTTAAACAAGTTTATTGCAACTTGATGATAAGTAAAATACCACTAGATAATCATAGGAACTTTACTAACAGTCAGTAATATAAGGGACAATTTGATAACAAAATGAAAAGAACTATATGATTGAGTAATTATTAAGTTGGAATTGTCTACACAATGATTGGATGTATTTTTGTCAATTTTTTATGGTGTTGTAAAGTTTGAACGGACTATGATAAATAGTTGTAAGCAATACAAAATCATAACAATCTTATCTACAAATATTGAAAAGAGATTTACTTTTTTCATTTTTTTATTACTATTTATCTTCTTTTTATTTATATTTTTTTTTTTGAAAAAAAAATAAAAGATAGAATATCCAAATGAAAGAAAATAATATCAAAAGATACTATAATGAAAAAATATATATATAATATAATATAATTTAATATTCCATTTATATATATATATATATATATATATATATATATATATATATAATATAATATTTTATTAATATACATACATACATACATACATACATATATATATATATATATAATTTTCCATGTATATATTTTCTTTTTCTTAGTACTAATAGTTAAATATATTTCTCAAAGAATTCAAACTTATTACATAGAAAATGAAAATTATACCCTAAAAATGAAGTAGATCAATGGATAAGTTTACTTAAAGAGATTTAGTGGTTTCAAAAAACTTATTTTTATATTTTTTTGTAGATTTATAAAATGGGACAAAGTATGATTAAAAGCCCATCAGTTAATAGTTATCATTCATAAAAAACTTTAACATAAACTTATATTTTAATTTTACTTAATTAAATGTTAAACATTAATTACATATTAATATTTAATTAACAATTAATATTTTTTACATATTAATAGTTATGTGATTGATAATTAAATATCAATTCATTACTTATGTTCTCAATTTTAATTTTAGATTTAATAATCAATTGAATCATAACATATAATAAAAATGACAAACTTCAATGTGATTTTCTCTTCTCTTAATAGAAAAATTAAAGATTGTAATTTAAGAAAAGATGCAAACCAACTCAATTTTTTTAACCAAATGAAGTATGGGAATTACGTGTAGGTTGAGGTTTTATTAGCAATTCAAATTCCCTACCCTACCAAAACCATTTTGGAGCTTTAGAAAATTTTCATAAATGATACAATCCAAAATCTAGTCAAACTTTCCAAGTAGCTTCGGTCTGTGATAGATCTGTCAAAACCCACACTCAGCCTCTCGCTTAGAAAGACTTGTTCAATTATAACTTAGTTTACATAGGTAAGGATGAGGATTTCTAGAACAAAATTGAGAAGCATTCTAAGAAGGGCAAAAAATGTTAAAATAAAGGAAGCCTCTGGAAGGAACCTTGATGGAAATCTATCTAGGTCTAATGCCCTTAGTAGACTAGTTTCCAGCAACCAAGTCTTAGCCTACCAACAGAATCTGGGTACAAATATTTCTGACATTAGAAGTAGATTCTTCAAGATTAAATCAATCTAGAATAACCCAAAAATGATAAAATCAACCTTGACTCAATGGTTAAATTTAGGTTGCAAGGGCTACGTAAGTATACATTTTCTTAATGATTGTTTTGCATACTTACACTGTAATATCAAAAAAATTATAGATAAATTATTAGTTGATGTGAATTTTTTTTTAATGGATATAGTGTAAATTATTTCTAACAGTTTCCTAACTTTGATGAAACACAAATCATCAAAATGAATAAACCTACATGGATTGTAATAAGAAAAATCTTCCAGTACAACTAATTTACATTCAACTATTTAAAATTATTGGTAATTTCATAGGTGAGTTTTTAGGACTAGAACCTAGTTTCACTGAATCAAAATTATAATTAGTATGAAGACTAAGAACCATGATCTAGACCCAAGGAAAATCATCACTAATAGATTGGCCTATAAATTACAACCTAGTTTATACAAAGAAAAAATTCAAGAAATTATTTCGTTCGATCTAGATTCCAGACACATCTATTATAATTTATACTCGATGGTGCAATTAGCATCATATTTGAGGAATATTTGATTTAGTGGTAATGAGAAAATAGTAATAGGAGATGTATGTAAAATCCCAAGGAAAGAGAAGTGTCAGAGTTTAGGTGAACAAGAAAATATAGGTAAGCATTTATCTAGATAAGAGTCAAACTTCAGAGAAAGAAATTGTGGAAGGAGAGATAGTGTAGGTAGAAATATACCTAATCCCTAAAGTTAACCTACATTAACATGGTTTAGAAGTAGAAATAGAAATTAAAAAGGAGGAGCATTCAAAAGAGAGAAGTAGAAGTAGAAGTTTCCTAAATCATAGAACTTGTGATTTAATAAAGAGGAGAAGGATATGACTGAAAGTGACATAATTTCGCTAGATAACTCAACCATAGAAGATAAGATACATATGTTCGAAGAATAAGAAAAATGTAAAAATAAAAAAAAATTTAATAAAGATGAAAGATAAAATGACAGATTGCATAGTATGTTGATGAAGGTGTTAGAAATAGATAAAACTAGGGGGGGGAAGAGGGTGAATTAGTATTCTACAAACTTTTTCCCACAATTGAATATTGTTAATTACTTTATAATCTACATCGGAAAGTAAACCAATAAGGCTGAACAATAAATATAACCATGTACATAGATAACTCATAACACCATTATTTTTTAACTAGGGAAACCTTGGCCAAGCGAAAACCCCAGTGGGGATGATACCCACTAGATGATTCACTAAACAATAGGACCCTGTTAAGGAGACTAGGTCTTGTTAGAAGCCTTGACCCTGTTAGGAGTTTCTTTAACCCTTTTAAGAAAATTTTCAACCCTATTAGAAGTTGGTAGAACATATACAATATATGCAAGAAGATCCCACTGCCCTAACATGAAATTATACAATTCAGTTCTTCACAAGAATAGATATACATACAATACTTGTTGTTTTATGTAGTTCACACTTGTTTTGATGATACATTAGAATTCACATTACATATGGCTCACAATTATTTCAAGCTCTTTGTACATTATTTTGTATCATATAGCACTTGCTCATCTATCATAGATATCACACTTAACTTCACAAGATAAGATGTTTACTTATACCTTACATATTTACAAAACTATGCTCAATTGACCTTCATGTGTTCACACACTCAACATAATTTAAAATAACTTATGGATTAATGTCCACATAGTTGGATAATCATAACTTAGTAATTATTTCATAACCAAAATAATTCCTAAGACCATATAATCCAATTCTCTGCTATAAATTATTTTGCACTGTTAAATACCAACACTAGTATTTTAACCATATCTCACGTTGTACTATCCATACACACTTGCACACTGATACACTTCATCATGATACTATGATGAAGCTTCCCTCAACTACACATGAGCTAATTCCCAATGATTCATCTATACACTCAACATCTATTCATTGTGTTGATGTAAATTGTCTAACACTTAGATAATTTTCTAACTCTAAATGCATAAATGAAATGTTTAATGTATGTTGCCATAAATGACAACCATCAAGACATCTATCTGACCTTATTTCCAACAATATCCCCCTTTTGCATTGGTGGAAACATTTGGGAAAATTGGTTAAGTCCCAAAATGGTGTCATACACAAAAAAAAAAAAAAAAAACTACAAAATTGCCTTCAAAACATAACAATTTTATTCATTTTTTTAGTGATAATTACATTCCTTATCACTCTATTACATTGATGCACACATAAGATCCCCCTTAAATATACATATACATCTATACAATTTTTCTCCTACATAATACTCCCCCTTTGACATCAATGGAAAAGGTTTCAAAAATTGCGTTGACAAAAGTTTGATCTACTGTTGATCAACCTGTTCATCTAGAAAAACAATCTACAGACACAACCTTTAGTTGTTATATCTCTTTCTTCTAGTTATCCTTTACTATCTCTAAGATAGTGATTAGTGCACAAAGTGCATAGGATGCCATGTCAACTACACTCAAGTCATTATAGGAAAACTTGTCATAGGAAGCCTTTGTTGAAAGACATTCCTCAAGTTGTCTCTAAAAAATACTAATTTTAGACAACACAATTTCTCTAAGATTAGAGAATCTCCTTGCTTCTTTCTCTTTCTCAGATTCCAAGTCTCTGATCATACCATGTATCTTCTCCAATTCTGCTCCATAGTCTTCAATTTTGGATTTTGGACATTTTAACTTGACAAGAAGAATTTCAAGTTCACTTAACCTACCTTTAATCTAACTCTCAAATTTTTTAAGGTACTTGTTTGACTGTGCACACTGTCCATACAGTCTTTTCCCTTCATCAATATTCTTTCTCAATCTTTTGATGTTTCCATCTTGTGCCTTCAGATCATTTCGCACATTAGTGTACACTATGTTAAATATTGTTGCATCATGTATTACCTAAGCTTTTTCTGAAGCTACTCCTACTAAAGTTGTGAATTCCTTATCAAAGGTTATCACTAACTCCATGGCCTTCGATTGCAAGTCTGAAATAGCTACAACTGTAGTATGTGTCTTCTGCATTCTGTCCAAGACTTTAGTGAGAGTCTTCTCCAAAGACTTTACTGATTTGTTCTTCTTGAACAAGTAACTCAATTTTCTTGTCAAACCCTTCTAATCATAATCATCATCATCATCATCAGATGGTACTGGTACTACTTCTGATGTTTTTTTTAATGCTGGAGCTACTAAGGGAATGAGTTGAACTTCCTTTATTTCTTCACTCTTCTTCTCTTACTCAAACTTCTTCTTTTCTTTATCTATCCTTTTTTCTTCTTTCTTTTCTTCTTCTTCAGATTTCTTCTTTTTTTCTTCTTCTTTCTTTTTCTGTTCATCTTCTCTTTTCAACCTTTCTTCCTCCTTTTTCTTTATGTCTTCTTCTAACTTATTTTCTTCCTCTTGTTTCATTTTCTTGTTTGCCTATTCTCTTTGTGTCCTTTCCTTTCTTATTGCCTCTACTTCTTTCTTCTCTTCTTCTTCCTCATCATCAAAGCTAGATTAGGTAGTGATATTGCCAACAATAGTCACTCCATATCCTACAAAAGGATTCTCCTTTATATCCATAGTTATTATTGTACTATCAACTTGCATGGATTCAATACCCATAATGATGTGAGGTGGTGAGGGTGCCTGATGTGTCTCCTCTTCTTCTTCCTTTTCAATGGAAGGTGTATCTGCATGTACATACACTGGACTATCAGCCTTTGTTTGTACACTCACCTTAGGTACCAAGGACATATATTTTACTATAGCCTCCTCTATTTCTTGTCTAACTTTCTCATAATTTCCTCCCATCAGAAGAATTGCTCTTCTTTTGTTCTTCAACAAGGGCTCAATACCTTTCAAAACTATATCTGATTCTTGTTTGGATCCAACATCACATATTTTATTTATTGTTGTGATCCTCATATTCAGATCCTCTTCCAACACTCTCTTCTTCCTATTAATGAATCTATTGTATAGATATTCAGGAATCTTATTTTGTATATTCTCAAATTTCTTCTTTTTCAATATCATATTTCTTATAATACGATTCTCTAACTGCCTTCTATCCATATTACTATACATACTATAATATTTATTCAACTGTAAAAATTATCATCATTTATTATCTACATATTCAAATTATGTACCTTGGGTTTCTAAGCTTGCTTTCCTACTGATGTCCTTTCTTCCTACACATCTTGTTCAATAGGCTTATATCTAGCTTCATCTTCAAAACTTTCTAAACTTCTTATCTGCATTGTTTTCCTCCTCTTTCCTGGTCCATTGGCAATCTACTTGACCCTTGTTTGGCTTGTGGTGTAGGTTCTTGCTTAACCTTTACTGATCTCCCTAATTTTCCCTACACAGTAGGTGCTTCCACCTCTAGCTGCCTCGTAGTCTACTCAAGTCTTCCTCTCACTGGTTGCACTTGTGTAACTACTGCATAAGATGTAATAGAATCTTGTGCACAAGGTTGTGCCACTATTACTCCTTTTGAAGGTCCTACCACAACAATGGGAGTTGCTACCAACACCTCAGTTTGACCACTAGCTTTCATCTCTAGCACAATTCCTTTAATCTCATTAAACTCTTCCCTTGTCATGCCAGATTCCTTAAGAATGGAATTTATCCCCTTTTCAACATTTTTCCTGCTTTCTTTTCTATATAGTTAAGACTGAACTATTCTTGAACTCTCCTCATAGGTTCCCCATGTAGGGCACTCTATGTCATGCTCAGATTCAAGTATGATCTTTGCATAACCTTCTATGAGCTCTACACTCATCTCATAACCCATAGGCTCAATGAATTTGACTCTAGGAATCACTACTTCCATGTAAGTATTATCTATCTCCACCATGAAGCATAAATCTTTCTTGTGCTTCTCTACCATAAAGGGAGGTATTCTATACCTCAATTTCATCTCTGATTGGAAACTTTTCATCATTCTATCAATCTCATCATCTCTCACATTCTCTAGCTTGGATCTGTAGCATTGAGTCACTATCTTCATTGTGCACTTGTTGCTAACCCAATCTATCAATCTGGGAAACTTCCTTGTAACATAAAAGAATATATGAGTCAACAAGGACTCAAATCTAAATACTACATTCTTAGTTTTCTTCAACCTTGAAATGTTATCCAATAATTGCATTCGAATAATCTCACATAACTTAACCTTTCTTCCTTCATCTACCATTACATAAGTCGCATGAAGAAATCTATCTAGTACTAAGTTAGCCATTGATCCATCATTCAGCTTGTACCCTAATATTTTGGTTAGCAATGTTACTATTTTATTCTGAATAGGTTCAACCTTCATGTTCCTTCTATCAAATTTTGTCTTTAGGTTCATCTCAACTATTTTCCTAACATTCTTCTCATTTATAGGATTACATCCTTCATTTCTCAATCCTCTAACCTTGTGAATTAGGTCATTGTTAATAACAATCTTCTCATCTACTAACCAAAACATGTCATCATGTACTCTACTCAAAATAATTTGGAACTAGTTGTGATTATCAAATTCCACCTAAAACATATACTTCACCAAATTCAAATTCTCTAGGTGCACATACTTAGACTTCAAAGATAAGTCATTTTTGCACCTCATTCCTAAATCCTCATGAATTTCATCATCACCTATGCTCTCAATCTTATAGTGAATGTAGCTTATTATATCTTCGACATGTAACACATTTTTTGGAACTTACAAAAATGCACCCATCGGATCATCCAATAATGATACAAATGGATGCTTCTTGAATTCATATTGTGGTCTATCACTTATATTATTTTCATGCCCAAACTACGAGGGCAAAAACACACAATTTTTTTTTTGAATAATAATTAATAATTAAAAATGCTCTAAGTTTCAAATGATAGTGATCACAGTTACAGTAAAGGTTCTCTACAACTCATCTTAAGTTACATATCTAGAGAAGGAATAAATTGTTAAACTGAAGCTCTCACTATTAAAACAATATTGATGTTTATTTCGTTTCAGATTAATCTTAAAACAATAGATTTAAATTTCCTCTATAACAGAATAATTAAAGATAGATTTAACAATTATTACGTAGTATCTTGCATCTCATACAAGGTTAACATTATTAAAAAATTATTCTTATAATCTCTTTGATAAATAAATTTAAAAAAAAAAAAACCAACATCTATCAATGATAATTTAAGCATTTAAAGAAAACTTTATAATTACAATAAAGAAATAATAATTAAATAATTCTTATAAATTTTTAAAATAAATAAATAAAAATGCTAACTATTAAACAAAATTAACGAACTAAAAAAAGAATTTAAAACTATTCTAAATAACATAAATTTAAACAAGACTTGTGTTAATATAAATCTAAACTAACATAAAGTAACATACTAATTTACTTTCTTACTTAAATTAATACAAAATCTAATCTAATTAAATTAATATCTAACTTCACTTACTTTTTAACAAAAATCTAAAATAACTACTTCTTAAAAAAAACATTTTAATTTATAAAACATAATTTAAACTAGTAACTATGACTCTAAAAAAAAAAACAACTAACCTAAGCAACTAATCCCATACTAACCCCTACTAACACCTACCTCCAATCTAACACCTAACCTAACTAACTCTACAACTAATTTAGTTTCTAACCACACCCTACTCTACCCTTTTCCCCCTACACCCCCTACTCCCAAGGTCAAATCGACTCTTTCCCCAAATCCCCACCACAACCCAACTACACTTCCCAAGCGTTGTACTTGGGATAGCACACTGCTCAGTAGGGTACGTGCTGATAGTTCCCCAAAATAGGCGACCAAGGGGATGGAAGGGGGATAAAAGCAATAAAATTTGCTTTCAAACTTTGTTTTCAACCACCTTTATTGCATTCCTTCATGAGAGCACCCAGTGGGAGAGAAGGGATGGGATGGGATAGATGCAGGTGATGTCATCTCATGTGATGACAGTTGACTTGCACATAAACTTAAAACATTTTTAATTCTTTCCTCCACACTGACATCCAAGGAAGGAGATAAGGCATTGATGTTATAAAGTTTTATGGGTAGCATATTAGGTATTTAGGATATTAGACATTATTATTATGTTACTTTATTTATTCATATTTAATTTATTGATTATTTATTTTGAATTTAAATTCAAAAACAAGGAATCACAGAGAATATTCTCTAGTGCCCAAAAGGATTTATTTCTTTCTTCCATGCAAAATCTAGAGAGCATTTTGCTCTAGGGGGAAAAAAAAAAATTTTGAAGCTTTATTTTTCTAAGTATGGATTTTAAGCAATGTTTTTTTTTTTTTTGAAGGATTTAAAACATAGATTTATTCATTGTGACACATTCATACAAAATTTATTGATATCTCAAACAACGTAAATTGAATCATCAACCATAATCATTTGTTCTCCTATATAACTTGGATTGAAATAATTAGACCTTTGTCATAATTTTCTTTTAAAGAAAATCTATAAGGACTTGTAATAACCTTAACATACCAAGGATTTGAATTATCCATTTAATTCAATAATATAATTGATAATTTGATTCTAATAATCATAAAAACTGAATCTACATGCATGATCATAATTTTTGTTTTCAACATATAAGAAAACATGAAATTTTGTCAAATTGAACATCATCAATTCCATCCTAATTTTTATGTGCATCCATCTAATTTAAAATTATGATTGAATCACAGCTAAACAATTACTCAACACCAATTTTATTGGCAAACCTGATTCAAAGGCTCGGCTGGGAAAGAACCAGGAAGAAAACTCGGCTTCGTTGCCATTACAAAAAAAGTTTGAAATACAAATTACATAGGATATCAATCCCAATTACAAAAATTTAATTTATTTTTCTTCAAGATCCTCATCAAGGGATTCATAACGATTTCTCCAACACATTCAAGAACCATGGAGGGAACAGAATCTGATCAGGTGACCAAAAGCATGACCAAGAACAATTCAAACATGCATATTCATACAAGGTTTTCACAATATGATTCACAATGAATCAACACTAGGGAAAGGTGGATTTTTCCAACCAAGAGAGGTCAAGCACAACACCAAACAGATGCCCAATCGGGGCTATAAACCAAGAACTTTTGTTCTTCCATTTCAACATACCATAATCATACAAGGTTTGTGCTAACAGGTAGGGGCCCATAACACCCTACCCTTTCTCCCTCTTCTCATCCTAAGAAGAGACTCTACACTGGTTGGAGTCCAACTAAACAGACCTTTCCCAAAATTGGTCACTTCTGCCCTATCCAAGGGTGAGTAATACCAAAACACCCATGCAAGAAAATCTCAAAATTTCAAACATAAACATGAAAAGAAATCATCCAAATAACATGGTTTTCAAATCTTCCCAACATACCCACAAACATACAAACATTCAAATAACAACAAGGTAGCATAAGCATGAAACAAGAATGAAATCTGAACAAGGGAGATGACAATTCCTACCTTCACAAAGAGGTAATGGCAATGGACAAGTTTGACTAGAGCTTTCCCCTTCCTTGCTCCAATCTTCCAAGACTCCTCTCTAAATGTATAGATTGGGTAACAACCTCAACTAGTCCAAGAAGGGCCTCTAAATAAGCCTTAAAATCAAACACCAAAAGGATCAATAACTTCTCCCACCCACTTACAATTCTAGAAACTCCTAACTCAACCCACACTATGGTTAAACAGTAAGTGGAGGTGGGGTAATGAAAGTCATGGTAGCCATTGTCAATTTTCGCAGAAAAGCAAAAAGAGACTTTTTGAGTGGCCTCAAAAGTCAATAAAAGGGGCTTAGGGGTTGGAAAAGACCCCCAACCCATACCCATACCCCTTGGGTATAAATATTACATGTTTTAAAGCCTTAGGAAAAGGTTTAGAGCCAAACAAAAGCTAGGAAATAATTAGGACCAACTAACAACTCTAAAATGCAGATTAAGCACTAATTTGGATTAGGGATGACTAAACTCGATTGAGGACCCAATTAGCAAATTGACACTAACTTAAAACAACTTAGGTCCATGGGTTACACAACTAACCCTAACTAGCATGCTAAAGAGCACAAACAATTCACGAGTTTCAAGTGACACTTAAAAAAAATAGTTACAAACATTAACATTTATTGATCATAGAAGGATACACACATACATCTCACAATACAATATTTGAATTACGAACAACAAGGTTTCCAAAATTAGCACATAGGGATCAGTTCTATTCTTCCATTGATTTTTTCGGCTATAATATCTGCACACTCATTGCACACATCAGTAGTCCCAAAAATCACATGTACATATGTATATATACATATCAGGAATCAGATAAATTAAAACATCCATCTAAAACAAAATTAGGGTTCCTCTCATCCTATTCACTTCTTAACCATTTAAAATATCTTAAACCAAAAATGCTAATCTTATCTTTTTACTTAATTCATCAACATACATAAACATCAAACATCAAATGAAGGACATCAAATATTTGAAAATAACATCACACAACATGAAAAAATATGATATGTTCGAGTATCTGATAATGTCTTAACATCTCGAGTAGTGAGTATCAAAATGATAAAGTAACAACTAAGGCTATGAAGGGTCGGGGCAAGGCCTCACAATTATGCAATTTGAACTATAACTAAAATTACTAAAAAAATTGGATTCAAGCTTCACAAAATATCTTAAAAATATGATTTAGGGTTTCTACAACTTTCCTCTTCTCAAAATATACTTCACACTTCAATTTTCTATCAAATTGCTCTTTAATTTGCTCAAGACACTTCACATGAACAAATGGTGCATACAATCTTGTTTGCAATCCTTAAATCATTTCAAATCTCATTGTGCATTACATGTGTATCTACCATAGTTTCTTGTGTATCTACCATAGCTTTATTTATCAATTCTTGTTCATTGCGAACATATCAGGACTTCCACACTTGACCATAGCCTTCTCTCTATGTCTTTAACCTCATGTTAAATACATAACTTCCAACTCTCACTCCAACATCAGTTCTACCCAACTAATGCTCTACTACTAGTAGAGCTACTTAATTCAAGTAGGATGAGTCATAAACAAACTATGACTTCAATGTCTTATCAGATGCATCAAAAAATTGTTCCTCCAAAACTGTATAAGAGCTTTTAGGATATTTAGCTATCACAAATGCTTCCTTGAATTCATCTACATGTTCCTTCATAGCTTCCTTTTGACTATTGTAATTTCCATTAATAGTCATTCTGTTATTCAGATTTCTATTAATTTTCCTTCTATCCATTCTATAATATCTTGTTGACTGTCCAAAGTTATTACATAATTAACATACAGGTACATTTCTCCTCTGATTAGCTCCATTTTGATTCTTAGGTGCTCTATAATTCCTTACTATTTGTCAAAGGTTGTTACACTTGTAACACACAAACTGGTTCTTATGTCCATTAGATGTCTCTCCATCATTGTATATGTTATGTGATCTCCCTCTTCCATTACCTATAGGGTAAGTATACCTAGACATTCTACTATTTGCATTATTACAATCAAACTTAGGTTTCTTACATTCTACTACTTTATGTCCATAACCATGACAATTATAACAATAGAAATTAGTAATGGATTTAAAATACTTATGTGTGCAATCTCTTTTCATGTGTCCAACTTCATTACAAATGAAGCATCTATCTCTGAACTTACATCTTACTTCCTTGGATGGTTAATCTTGCTTAGGTTTATCAACTTGCTATGTTTTCGTAGGTTCATCAAGTTTAGTTGAAAAATCATTTAACTCAACTTCCTTTGATACTTCAGTAGATGTGGTTGATTCTACCTTACTCAGATCAGATTCCTTAGGGGTTTCAATAATTGGATCTGGTTCTCTTCTAATTTCAACTTTCTTGGATGATTTCTCTCCAATCAGATATCCAAGTCCTATCTTTTCATAAGGTCTCTAATGAAATATCTGTTGATCTATCTTTTCACTATTGGAATAAAGTTTCTCTAACTGTTGCTTAGCTTGTGTCAATTCTCCTTTCACAATAATGTTGTACTTTTCTAATTCACCATGTTCATTCTTGATAGTATCTAGTTTAGATGTAACTTGACTTAACTAGGATCTAAGAGCTACATTCTTAGTTTTCAGTTGTGGATTGTTCTTGCTACCATTTCTCTTAAGAGCCAACTTAAGTTCAACAATTTTTAGTTCATGTTTCAAGATCTCATTTTCCTTTTGAGGATCTCCTACTTCATCATTATCACTAGCCTATGTAGTTGATTCCTTGCCACATTCTAAATCATAAATCTTGTCTTTTAACTTTCCAATGAAAACTTTTGCATCTTCATACCTATCTTTCAGGTTATCTCTTTCTTTAGTAAGAAGGTCAATTTTCTCAAGAGCTTCTTCTAAGTTTTTCTTCACCTATTCCATATCTTCAAGGATCTTACTTAAGTTGTTAAGATTCTTCAAAGAAACTAGGCTTTGATACCAGTTGTTAGAAATCGATAATAATGAGAGGGGGCGAGGGGGGGGTGGTTGGTGGGTGAATCAATATTCTACAAACTTTTTCCCACAATTGAATATTGTTAATTAGTTTATAGCTAGCATATGAAAGTAAACCAACAATGTTGAGCAGTAAATATAACCATGCACATAGATAACTCATAATGTTGTTATTTGTTACCTAGGGAAACTCTGGCCAAGGGAAAACCCTAGTGGGGATGATACCCACTAGATGATTCACTAAACAATATGATCATGTTAATGATATTGACCTTGAACTAGGAGTCTATGAGCTACATAGAGTGTCTCAAGTCCCTATTAGGAGACTAGTCATTGTTAGAAGCCTCAACCTTGTTAGGAGTCACTTCATCCCTATTAGGAGTTGGTAGAACAAATACAATGTATGCAAGACAAGCCCACTACCCTAACATGAAATTATACAATTCCGTTCTTCACAAGAATAGATATACATAGAATACTTGATGTTTTTTGAGCTTCACACTTGTTCTGACCATAGATCAGAATTCACATCACATTGGGCTTTCAATTCTTTCAATCTCTCTTTACATAGATGGCACACTTATCTTCGCAAGACAAAATATTTACTTATAGATCACATATTTATAAAACTATGCTCAGTCAGCCTTCATGTATTCATATGCTTGACATAATATAAAATAACTTATGGATTAATGTCCACATATTTGGCTCATCATCTTATTAATTATTTTGTAACCAAAGTAATCTCTAAGACCATACAATCCAATTCTCTATTATGCTATGTTCTGCACTATTAAATACCCACACTAGTATTTTAACCATATCTTGTACTGTATTGTCCATACACACTTATGCACTAGTACATGTCTAATGAAGGGTGCTCCCCTTAATACCATAAAATCATAACAAAAATAAAGTAAGAACAGAAAATGTGAGAAAAAAATGTGGACTTCTTATTTGTGTCACAAATGCAGAATTACAGAATTCATAAGTACAATTTGCTAACCCACATGGCTGCATTCATTACAATAAATTGCAAGACAAGTTGCAAACTATCACCTAGAGTTGTCCTAGACAATGTTCAGGCCTTTATTAAATAGGAAATTTTATGCCTCTTGGTAAGGTTCTAGACAATGAAACTTAATACCTAGGGCCAACAGACCCTAACAATACATATAGAGTCGGCCAAATACATCTTTTTAGCAATTATTTTAGATATTTTAGGTAGCCCAACTTTGGAAGGCCATACCTTTCAAATTGTTGCTTTGATTGGCTATTATAACCACTTTTCAAAAATGCCATCCCCTGATCTATAGGCTTGGAATGGTGCAAGCTCTCTTTGGTCGAGTTTTGCACCTCATCTAAGCACTCTAAGGACTCCAACGGTGAGCCTGAAGATTTTTCTACAAATATGTCCACCGAAAATCCATAATAACTTCTCAGATACTTATGCAAGCATAAGCTTGAGAAATGAGATTTTAATGGTAGGCTTACAACTCTAAAATGAACCTTCCTATAGAAAATGAGAACATTCTGGGCCCATATGAAAAACTTACTAAAAATAGGAAGTTCCCATAAATAGCAACCCCCCAATTTACTAGTCCTTATTAAAATAGAAAAGACTGAAATAAAAGTATTTTTGGGTGATGCAAGATTGCTCTTACACCTAGGATGCTCCTACATTAATGTCGTAATGATACTATGATGAAGCTTCCCTCAAGTGCGCATGAGCTAATGCTTAATGAGTCGTCCATACACTTAACATCTATTCACTATGCTACTGCAAACTTTCTAACATTTAGACAATTTTCTAACTCTAAATGCATAAATGAAATGATGAATATATATTGCCATAAATGACAACCATAAAGACATCTATCTAACCATATTTCAAATAGAATAATACATTTTTGATTCACAATGACATTTGTGATCAACTCATACTATGAGAGGAGGCTCATAATCCTTATATTGACATAAAGGAATAGTTCCTACGTAATGACATGAGGTTAAATATAAAAATATCACATTCAAAGACAAGATTTAAGAAATAAAACATATGAAGATAGGAGAAGGCTTAAATGCCACAAATTCAAACCCAAGGATATAAAACATTAATTAGATTACAAAAAAAGGGACTTATAAAGAGAAAAATTTAGAGCCTCTCAAATAGGTATTGAATACCAACATGGAAATTAATATAAAGCCATGGAAGTACAAGGCTTCATCACTATCATATAAAAACTAACAATAAAATACATCAGGACAAAAGGAAGATATAAGCCTAGATATCAGAAATATCAAGCACCCAATAGATGAAGAAGGAACAATAGAAAAGGAATCAAAAAGAGTAAAAATAGGGCTTACTAAGAAGAGCGACTAAAAGGGAGGTTAGAGTAAGAAATAAAAGGCCAAAAAAGAGAAAATAACCTATGGTTCAATAGGATAGGAAATCAGCACAACAGACATTAGACTAATTAATGTACCAATATTAGATGAGAAAATAGACTCGATGACTTCAAAAGGTACTAATGACTATAAATGTCTAGACACAATGGTAGAGAAAGGTAGGAAAAAAGATAATCAAGTGGAATTAAAATATTTAATGATATCATAAGAGACTATAGAATACGGGGAAGGAAATCTCAATCATTAAATTTGGAGAACAATCTAATAAGTAACTATGTAGAAGTAATCCAAAACTAGTAGGAGTTTGGAGTTCCTCAAATGGAAGGATATAAAAAATACATGGATAATATAACTAGTGTAGAAGAACAAACAACACAAATAGAATAGATAGATATTGATTAGGTAGATAGAGATCTAAGAAGAAAAATAATGAAAGTGTTGGAAAAAGAATAGTCGAAAGAAGAAGAAGAGGAATCTATCTCTACAAGTTTGTTGAATGCCAACAACTATCTAGACATCCTTGGTATTATAGAAAATTTGGAAGGTTTAAAAAAAGAAATATGTACAAAAATAAAGTAGAAAATGATGAAGGCAATTCGTAGCTAAACTGTCTAATTTAACAATATTTGAATCAGATATAGTATTAATAAAAGAATCAAAACATAGAAGAGAAGAAGGAGAAAAGATCAGAAAAAAATTGAGTACTTGGAAAGAAAAAATGATAGAGTCGGTAGGGACTTCGGGAGGGATTTTATTTTATGGGATTCAATGAGAGTTGTTTTCAATCCTCTAGTATCTAAAATAAAACGGATGGGTTAAAAAGTCAATATTTTTGGAAAAGAAGTTCAATTTCTTCTCATTAATGTGTATGGACCAATCCCAATAGAAAACAAGAAAATAGTACTAAATGAAATTTCTAACTTCATGGAGGTTAATTCCATAAAGAATATCTTCACTGGGGGAGATTTTAATGTAATTCTAAATTCTGAAGAAAAAGTAGCTCGAATAAAAGTCATTACTTGAGTTATTTTAGACTTCAAGGAATGGTATGTAAAGATTAACCTACTAGATATTCCTACAACTAATGAAGTGTACATATAGAATAACAATTGAGTTGGTTTTTATAACATAGTAGAAGATTGGATAAATTTATATTTAAAGGAAATTCAATCACATTTAACTAATCTTTCAGTTTGGTTTTCCTATTAAGTGCAGGATTAGGCCACTTTCAAAAAAGTCATCTAAATGTGAAAAAATATGGCTCAGATAATTATTTTATTAAAAATATCACTGAATTTGGTGGAAAGAAGAAATTATTTAAGGATCAAAGATGTTCAGATTTATGGAAATTTGAAATCATTATAGAAACAAAATAATATATGGAACAAAGTTCACTTTAATAATATATTCTATAAACAAATCTCTAGAGAAACATGGCTACTAGAAGGAGACAAAAATACAAAATTCTTTCATAAAAATAATCTTAATAGAAGAAATATCAATAGAATAGTTAAAATAAAAGATATTGAATGAAATGTAATAGAAAACTCAAATGTGATAGAGAGAATTTTGTTATATATTGCACTAACATTCTTAACAATTATGACTACTCAAACTTAATAGCCTAGAATAAGATGATTGGTTGCATGCACAAAATAATAATTGTAGAAGATAACAAGTTCCTAAATAATAAATTAAGTAAAGAAGAAATTAAACAATCTCTTTTTAAACTGGACCTCGAAAAATCACTAGGACCATATGGCTTTCAAGTCATCTTCTTTCAAAAATGTTGTGGTCTATTAGAACATGATCTATGGGAGGCTATTGAGGAAACTAGAAACTCAAGAATGTTATTAACCAAGATTAATGATATATTTTTTAGCTTTAATTCCTAAGTAAACTTATCATGAGGATCCAAGAGATTTTAGACCTATTGCTTTGTGCAATACTACCTATAAGAATCTCTCTAAAGCACTTGCCAAAAGATGAAAAAATCTATTACCAAAACTTATTTCGAAAGAGAAAACATGTTTCATCCACAGTACATTGATCATTGATAGAATTATAATTACTCAAGAACTAATAAACTTTGCACAAATCGATAAGGAATCTTCTACATTGATGAAGTTAGATATCAAAAACCCCTACAATAAAGTAGATTAGAGATTTTAATGCAAAACTCTAGAAGCCTTCACCTTCTCTTGTTAATGAATCAATTTAATGTATAACTACATTTCAAATCCCAAAATATACCTTCTTATAAATGGAACACCTGAAGGTTTCTTCAATATTTATAAAGGAATTAGGCAAGGAGACCCAATAACACCCTTTCTTTTCACTATCATGGCATAACCACTTAGTAGAGCAATAAAAAAGGCTCACTAAGAACGAAAAATTCAAGGTATCATAGTTACAGAGGAAGTTCCTAAACTAATACATCAACAATTTTTTGATAATACCATTTTGCCATGAGAAAGCACAATATCAGAGGCTTAAACTTTTAAAAAAATAATAGAAACCTATATGGAAGCGTCAGGTCAAAAGGTAAATGCTAACAAATTAGACATCTTATTTATTAGCATTAATGAGGAAACAATGGCAGGTATTTTTAATATAATGGGACATAGTAAAGTAACCTTCCCTTGCAAATATTTTGGCATTTAGCTAGATAAAGGTACTAGAGAAGGAAACGCATGGAATATGATCATGGAAAAAATAGATTAAAAAATGGAGAGTTGGAGACAAAAGTAACTAACTAAAGAAAGTAGGAAAACTATGATTAAAGAATCTCCTATATTGCCCTTCCAAAAGAAGAAAAAAATTGTATCTATACAAAACTTAAAAAAGGTTTTTGGAAAGGTACAATAGATAATAAGAAACAAGCCTTAATAAAATGGGATAAAATTTGTAGACCTAGAGAATTTGAAGGTCTAGGAATAAAGAATTTGAGGTGGAAAAATGAGGCCTTAGGATCCAAACTAGTATGGAGATTGTACAAAATACATAATTGTAAATGGGACAAAATCTTATTTCTTAAATACCTTAACAACACTAATCCAATTTTCTTGTTTCAAATGAAATATATATATATATAAACATTTTTTAGACAAATGACATGTTAATTATAAAAATAGGGAAGAGAGATTAATATGGGGAGATTCAATGGATGATAATTATAAAGTTAAAGAGGGGTATGAAAAATCTATAAAATCCCAATAGTGGGAAAAGATTGATATTCCACTTAACCTTTGTTGGAATTCAACACACCTCCAAAAGGTTGGCATTTTCCTTTAGGCTTCCCTTTAGAAGATAATTCTTACTACATATAGGTTCTCCAACATGAGTTTTGAGGGGCCATCGAGATGTCCATTATGTGAGAATGGCCTTGAGATGATTGAATATCTTCTATATAATTTTCCATACGCTAGGAATTCTTTGCAATAGTTATGTCAGAAACTAAACTGACAAACACCATTTCTTGACAATGTATAGAACCATTTAAGAAGTTATCCTAAACACCAATCTTCTTTGATCTATAGAAATCTTTTAAAGATAGCCCCATCTATCTTCTTATGGGGATTATGGAAAGAGACGAATAGAAAGATACTTTGTAATGAAAGGATGGAATTATCTACCTTTCTTCACAAAATAGATGCATGCATTATAGATGTGGTTAACAATAACCATAGGAACATTTACAGGGAGGAAGGTTCCTTTTTATATTGGGATGTTGAAGTGAATAAGAATTGGTTCAACTTAATCAACCCTTCAATGCCTTATTCTAAATAAATCAAATCTTCTAGGTTGGTATGTAAATGGAAACCCCCTCTAGTTGGATTGGCTGACCTTAATATTTATGGGGCCTCTAGGGGTAATTGAGGACATGCATGCCTAGGTTGCATCATTCATTTTGAGCAAGGTGGTTTCTTAATGAAATGTGTTAAATCCTTAGGGGTGGGGTTAAATAGCCTAGAAGAGCTAGAGGCCCTAATCAAAGGTGCATATCTTTGCAAAGAGATGGACACTAAAAAAATAGTTATTGAAGGAGATTCACAAATACTTTTAAATACTAACTAGATTCCCAATTCAAGACTAGAATATATAATTTAATAATAATTGATCAATTTGAAGAAATCATGATAAAGCATATCTAATAAAAAGGAAATAAAGAGAAAAATTATCTTTCTAACAAAGGTGCAGATGGAGAGGATTTAATAGAGATAAGTTAGTACCCTGCCTTGTCCTCTCTCCTCTCCATCCAACATCTTCCAAAATGTTCTAGCCAATTCTAGTTATCTATTTTTGTTCTTTATTATAGTCGAGTCTCAATATGATATGGTAACCATGGAGTCTATCATTGCTCTTTTTCAAGCATCCAAATTGAGGACCATGTCATTCCATGGTTTTATCAAGCCTACGAGATGGATCATGATTTTGAAATATGTTGGCGAGTTGAAAATTCTTGTCATGTCTAAGCAATTGGTGAGAAAATATTCAATTGTGGTTACTCGTGGTGATCAAACAATGATATTATATAGGTCTTTATTGTTTGTTCCCTAAGATCTAAGGTTACCCATTGGGAGACTATGAGACTCTGAATATTTTTTTAGAGCGATTGGATGTAGGAACTTTACAATACATTTTTCAGTAATAACAAGACCATACATATACCATACCCAGATGATTACATGATTTTACCAATGGAAAGACCTCTGGTTTCTAACTTCAAATGCAAACCTTGTTTTATAATCAAGGACCTAGATCACTTTGACAACATCTAGCTAGAAATGGAAATGAACATCAACTTTATGATTCCATGGAGGCCTATTCACTGGGAACCTAATCAAACCTATGTCAAGGAATAATTTGCAAAAATGGACTTTTGATTATTCTCAAAATGGAATCTTAGAGAATACAAAATGTTTTTATATGCCTAATTTGAAGAATTTCAGCAAAAAGTTAAGTAGGATAATTTTGTTGCCTAGTCTAGAGATAATGGGAGATGACCGCAAAGATGAAGAATTAGATGCAAGATATGTATACTTTTCGTATCATATTAGTCAAGGCTTTTCATTTTCTAGCTTTGAATTAGCTAGTGTCAGTTCCTCTATTCTAAAAAATCCCTTTTTTTTTTAGTTTGAATCTATGTCCTTTGTATCTTTCATTAGTTCTTTTATTTTGGGTATTTAGTTATCTTCAACATCATCTTGATAAAATAGAGTTAATTAGAAAATATGTAATTACTCTAACACCCCCCTCGCCCCCTTAAGATATAAAGAAATAATTATACAAAGAACCTCCACTGAAATAGAATCTAACCACATAGAGAAGACTTTAATTTGCATAAGTTCTCTCAGAAGTTCCTACTCAAAGCAGGAGGTAAACAAGGAAAGAAACTAAACTCAAAGATACAAATGACATAAAACACCAAATCCTGAAGAGCTTAAATCAATCAAACATGGAAGGTTATATTCAAAGTAGGAATGAAAAGAAGAGTGTTATATGGTAAATGATCCATCTCACAAAAATGCATAGGTACCTAACCACTACGTCTACCTAGTAAATAGGAACAAATATTGAATACATGTGGCCCACTCCAATCAACCAAGGAAGCATGAGAAACAATAGTAGAACTCCCCTAATGAAGACAAGTGTGAGGTGATAGGAAACTAAAAAAGCGGGCCAAAAGAATTGCATGGCAAGAAACCATGATGAAGATGAAAAAAATAATACATATGTGTGTACTAAGGTGATCAATCTCAGAGATGTCATGAGGCTAATATCATGGAAGGTAAACTTACTAGAAAAAGAAAGATGGAAAACAAAGGAAAACCATCAAAACCCCATAACACTTTAATTAGAGAAATACATGCAGAATAAGGAGAAAGATATAGTGAATCCCAAGTATACAATAATTTGTATGAATATCCTCAAATGACACTACTCAAATCAAAAGGCACAACAAGGAAAGATAATTGAAATAAAAATATAGATGCAATATGGTACTTTATCTCTGCTTGTTCATAAGAATGCTTAAAAATTATAGCTAAAATGACTAGAAGAGACATAAGGCTAATACAATATATAATGCAACCCATGACAAATCATCTAAAGCATCAAAATCAATCCCCAAACTAGAAGCAACCACGATATCCACCAAAATGCAAAAATACAAAAAACTAAATAACTATTCTTGGTGCATAATCTAGGAAAACAACCACCATAATTAGAAATAGCTTTGAAATACCTTTCTAACAATATAAAGAATTCCCAAATAGAAGATCAAATGCTCAAGATATTTCTCTCAGAGTGCCAAAAATAAATATGGACTTTGATACAAGAAAAAGCATAAAAAAGAATCAAAACTAAGAATCACTTATACCACTATGATGAGCTTAGAACCAACTTTCTGGCAATATCTCATCTTTTGGAAAAATAATTTGTATGCCCATGATATGAGCACAAAATTGAAGGTAGGCACAATCAAACCTAGAAAGGGTGATAAAAGTGTTGATGTAGTGCTGATGTCAGCAAGTGACGAGCCCAAATTCGATAGTCAAATGGTCGTCGAGGAAAAAAAAGTCCCTATAAAATGACTACTACCAAAAAAAAATTAGTTGCCTAAAACAAAGAAGAGATTTCAAAAAATACTATCAGTGGAAAACAAAGGATTGGTGCTAGAAGAAAAATCTGATGACCAAAAATATCTTAGTCTCCAAAAAAAATCATCAAATATTGGCAAAAAAAAAATGCCAAGAGAACTATTGAAATGACCATTTACGGGAGTACATGCATGGGTACCAAAAACCACCCAACATAACACATGGGTACCACAAGGCATTTTAAAATAAATGTGCCCAAAAATGCATGTGCCCAAGGTTTGATCGACTTCATAGGTGGCCAAAAACATATAAGGGTGTACCCTTACAATGTAAGTGTGAACATGAAAACTAGAGTTGCTTTACCAGCCAATTAGTGACCTTCAAGCTCCAAAAATTCTCCATCCCCAAATCACCAGTCAAAATTTAGCATTCCAAAATAAAATGGCACCAAAAACTGGGTGCTCCCACCAAACTTATGCATGAGCCCAAGGAATTTGGTGTTGACCAAAACCAGACACAATAAGTAGAGTAGTCCTCAGAATGGCGCATGTCATATGTAAAGTTGGCATAGTCAATAAGCTAACATGGAGGAGGTAAAACAAACTAGAAAATAACCTAGAAGGGTTACCAATATCCATGATGCTCAAGGTGCTGGGAAAAAAGTGAAGTTGGAGGGCCAAAAAAAAAAAAGCCATGAGAAATTAAAAGAGGTCCTCCAATCATCGAAAAATAATGGCTTGGCATTGCAACCAAAATCGCGTGCAACCTATTAGGACTCAAAATTGAAGCCCTAATTTTGAGTACCATTGAAAAAATCAAGCCCTTAAGCACTTTTTGATCCATGTGTACTCGGATGTACTTGTGAGAACTAAGAGGTGTTTAATATTTCTAACACCTTGCATTCAATATATTCACTTGTCCCATGAAGATAAATTGCTATTTCGAGCCATTCTGTGAAGTTATGTTTTGAGCAATGTCCAAATCTGCATTTTTTGCATAAGTGTCAAACAACAACAAGAGGTATTGTTTGCATTTGAATATCTCATACCCAATTATGTTTCATAACTCGCTGCTTTGAAAGTGTTTAGTGTCCATACCAGAGAACCTATGTTTCAGATTTTGAGTCGTGTCAAATCCATTTGACTAGGTTTTGAATCTCTCAAATTTGATCATTTATTATTGTCATGTTGATGCAAATTGTTCATAATTTTGGGAGGCCATGTTTGACTTGTTATAACTTTGACCTAGTAGACCAAAATGCTAAAAAAATTATTTTATTGCATTCTAGTGGTTAGAGACTTGCTATGTTTCAATTTTGAGCTTATGACAAATCCATTTGATTAGTTTTCAAATGCAATTTCAAATGCAATTTGTAACTATTTACTAGTGTCAGCAAATGTAGATTAGTCAGTACCCCTGTTCATGATGTTATATCTCTGAATCTATAATAGGTGAGATCTAATGGATTGTACCATTGCATGCTACTCTAAAAATACTTTAAGTGTGCCAATTTTCAAATCCTGACGAATCTATTTGCACACTTTCCCATATCCATTCCATTTGAGAAAACCACTTCTTTGCCAGTGTCTCCAATCTGCAAATTTTGAATAGCCCACTTTGACCATTTGCCAAATTTGTCTAGTTATTCGTCATGAGCCTTGATCGTAGATTCATATTGTCCCCATGACAGTGAACCAATGCCCAGTCTTCGTGTCCCCAAGTGTCAGTTTGCCTTGTTTTCAAAGCAAAAATAGAATGCGATTTATTATTTTCTGACATGTTTTCTCGCAGGCAGTTCTGAGAGGGCAACTTTGATAGTCGATATATTTTGATTAAGATTTCGTCATGAGATCAGATCTGGCAGGGCACAAGTATGCAGAACAAAGAATTAATGTGTTCGATTCCAGAGCCTGGTCAGGTGTTTTTGTCAATTTTTAAAGCTAGTCAAAGAACCTCCTAGCACAAAATTGATAAGTTGCAAAAAGAGGTGAAATGAATTTTAAAAGTTAAAAAAAAATGATGCAAATTGTTTCCAATTAGAATCAGATGGTGAATAGATCAATTTGAGATGTCAGTTGTTTGAAAATGAAATTTTTTTAGTCGGACCCACTTTGGGGCCCGACTGACATTAACAGATCGATAAGGCATTGTGAGATTTTCAAGATGACTTAAAAAAGGATTAAAATGTCATGGTCAAATGATGATGTAAATGGTGTTGATATGACTGGGACATCATGATAAACTTGTCTTGATCCAGCATTGAAGATGTTTATTTCAAAAATACATGTCTTCTTTTCATTTTGAATTTGGGTCACGAGGTGACAATTGAGGAGATACAAGAATATTTTGCAGATTATATGCTAAATGACACATTGGGAATAATATCTAATAGGCGTCCTATGTATGTGGACCAGGAGCCCGACATGGCTCGGAGTGAGATTTATCTAGAGTTGGCCCAACTCTTTTCAACAGCAGTTGATTTTCCTAAAACTTGCATTCTTGCTCAGATTCCGGCTTCTCTAACCCCAAAAGAATATCTTGATTTCATGGAGAAAGAGGATAAACACATGTATAAATCATAGCGAATTATTGGCAAACTTTACGGGGCAACTAGAAAAGTTGCAACAGAGGCCCTTTTTAATAAATTCATTCACCATGGAAGTTGCCCAAAAATCTTATGATGAGGATTCAGAGGTATTGGGATATGAAAACTAGCTTGATGAAGCACTAATGTACAAAAATTGGTATGACACCAAATTAGCAACTTTAATGTTTTATTATGGAGTCAAGTACGAAGCAGAAATAGTCACTGGAAATATTTTCAGCTTGTCCACGTTGCGTGGCTCAAAGTCTGGAGATCTGAAAGAAACCATCATGATAGAAATCAAGGCTCTCAAAAGGAGGTGAGATCATGGTTCGATGATGGTGAAAGTAGCTTTGATTATGATAAGTGCGCAAAAGCTTGATCCTGGTAAAAGGGGCTTCAGCGATGGAGGATGCGAGAGATGTTTTGGGTGGAGCTTAGTTCTTTATGGGAAAAATATAAGCAAGACCGACTCAGCAACCTTGATGCCCTTCATTTGATGAAAGAAATCCCGATGCCATCCATTTAATATTAGTACAGCTGCAAGTGGCTAAAGCATGACAATTTTAAAGAAACGTTGGTCTGTGTCCAAGCCTGGCAACCGTTGCAAGGGTCTTGAGAATTGCAAGAGGAAGGGAAGAGCTGTCTAATGCGAGAAATGGATGCTCTCAGATTGTTCGCCATAGAAACATTGTGTTTCCTTGGATATTTCAAACGGTTCCTTGCAGGAAGCAACAAACCAGCCCACTAACATAGAGTCGTCCCTGTCTGGCGGAATCAAGGCTGTATGGGAATGGCAGAGTGAAGAGTCACTGAATGACTTCCAAATAATGAAGCACGAGCATAGCGAGAACTTCACAAGATATTGTCTTCATATTCCCCTTTCATCAACACAGATGTCATCGGAAAAGGGTATTCCTGCGTGGTTTACAAGGCCCAAATGACGAGTGGATTTAGTTATCGAAGTTCAAATGTGATTTCTACCAGGGCAATGAGCTGAATGTGTACAAAACACAGTAAAAATGCAGTTAAGGTCGAGTTTGGTTACCTTCAAGTCAGTTAAATTCCAGATTTTATCAGCATTTCATGATGCATTTCAGATATTTGAGAAACATAAGGGTTTTCATCATTCATATGAGATATTCACATGTTGGTTACAAAATAATGATTAAAACTAAATCAGATCAAATGGGTAGAAAGATGAAAGAGGTTTTACAATTGCAAAGGATATTATTTCAAGTGGACACATGTCATCTTCAGATCAGATCTGAGAATTCATTCCTTGTCCATATCTTCTTCTTTCTCATCCATTGAAGGGGTTGATTTCATTTTTAGAGAAAAATTACTCACTGCTGTGATACCATGTGGGTTCCAATCTTGAGTGTTCTCAAATTTGTGAAACCAAGGTTCCAGTTTTGATGTGTTCTCATCACTGTGACACCACATTATTCAACATATTCTCTCTTGTATGAATAGTACTAATGAAGATAATATATCTTGTTCTGATATGTTAGGCATTTCTATGTTTTAATTTCATGCATCTGAATATATAGTTTCAAAGAAATGAATACAAATGAGCAGGAATCTCTTAGTTTCATTTTGATTCTTGTCTCCTATCTCTTGAATCTACAATCTTATGTGGCTTAAGGACAAAGAACTGAGACCCATTTGCATCCCCTTAAGGTTGTATGTCTAATATTTTTTTTTGTAGTAACAAAGGGCCACATAAATGCTTGACGTGTTTGATAGGGTTTGAGAAGGATACTTCATAAGAATGCAATCTTTATGAACATCGATGTCTAATTCACAAAGTGATAATGTAGGTCTGATAGCTTGGTATATGAAATATGTCATTGATATCACAAATGTATGTGTTTGATTCATAGAATTGCCCAATAGATAAGGTATTGATCAGCCATAGGATCATTTGTTCTTACTGTTGCATATTTGGGGTTTTTGCTGATATTCAACATCATTAATCAAATTTATTTCCCTTTAACATTGAAGAACTGAAAGTGATGCCCTCACTTAGCTTATCAATTTCTTAGGTCATGTTATTAGCTATTCCGTATCTATGATTTGTGCATAGGTATTAGGAGATTAAGGGTTTTATCTACTTTGTCAAAATTCAAGTGTATATTTTAGCACTAATACCACAAATGAATCTGAGGTATACCTGCTTAGGTTTTGTAGAGCCTGAAGTAGAAGAAGGGTCTAGCCTTATAGTTGGCTCATTGTGTGAAAGGATATGTTAAGGATGGGAAGTAGCTGCCCCTAGATTTATCTTGTTTTCATCGAGCTAATTTGAAACCATGTTGTTTCAAAACACCAACACAACCAAGTAAGCGCAGTATCAAAAAATTGGTCCAAGCTTGTGTTGATATTGTAAATGAAGGCAGGTAAAATGAAACACCATTGGGAGGAGCATGGATCCTAAAAAGAATCCACTACCCAAAGCCATTGTACTGCCCACTTGGAAGAAGGGAAGTACCAAAAGAGAGTCACAGGGCCTGTCAAATTGAATGCTAGAGGGTAAAGGGACATTGTCATCCTTTAAAAAATGTGATCTTAGAAAAAGTTAGTCCAATATCCAATACAAACTAGGCGCAAACCTCATCGAGGAGACCAACCAAAGCACAAATATAACCAAACCAATTATAGGCGAGGCCACAAAAATGACCCAATTAAAAATGGGCAATGCCAATAATAATTGTGGAAAACTTTTTACATAAAAAAATTATAGTATTTTTTTAATTAAAAAAATGTATCGCCACTTCTTGAGATGTGTCTCCAGGTCTAATGCTCTAGGTGCAATTTTTTTTGCCTTTGAAATAATTTTTTCTAAAATGGATAAATTTTATATGGAAATAGGGTTTTTTGGATGTTCTCATCTTAACAATGATGTATGCTTGGGCTCAAAGTGAATCAAAATAAAGATTTTCTTGAGATCCAATTAAAAAATGTCTTTAAAAACCAGATCTAAAAAAAGTGGCCAAACCTCTCACAAATAGAATAAGGGAATGAAGATCTAAAGTTGTAATACCATTTTGAAGTTGATAAAGGATCATCAACACATCTCCCAAGAATCTCATGCATGCAAACGCCTATCATAGAAAGAGAAAAGCAAAAGCTATGGAGGAGACATTCTTGATGAGCAAAATGAGAATTTTCTATTATAAAAAGTGAATAAATTAGTAAATTACAAATATAGATCAAACTTGATAAAGGAGATCGAAGCCCTAAAGGTAAAACCTACATTGCATTATTATAATTAATAAAAGAATTACTTATTAGATGCCTAAATCTTAGCTTAAGTAAAATAGAGTCAATTATAAAATATTTAATTACTCTAACAATAGTTATATGACATTATTTTATTCCTAGAATTACATATATACGAGTGATGATTACTTAGTTGATTATACTTCATGATATATATTAGATGATTATGACTACTTGTGTAGTAACGATGGTTCAATTATTCGTGGTTAGAGAAGAGATTTCTCTCATGATGATGTCATATGATAGGTTTCTAGATGATAATTGTTTTATATTGATGGTGATGACTTATACACAAGATTTATTAAGGTACTCATGCATACTTGCATGTGTATGGTGTGTGCGCGTGTTTGTTTGTTTTACTTTTCTCTTTGACACACCTGATGTGGTTAAGGGAGGGATTCATAGTCACCTGCTAGTCAAGTTCTACATGATGTACCAGTCTCTACCATAGACTATTTATCTTAGATATATATGCATACGTACTTGCTCATTTTTTACATAGGTTGTAGGTATCGAGAATTGAATTCCCTGAATTCTCAGGAAGAGAGTGACCTATCACAATAACTCAACTAGTAAGAATGGGAAGATAATGATTACATCCACTCCAAGCCATAGAGTAATTACTTGTCTTTAAAGGAAGACACATATTTGGTTGTCTACCCTTTTTAAACCCATGAGTCTTTCTTAAGTATGTTATTTGAGTTTCTCTTTGGTCAATTTTTCTTGTACATTTTATGTGGTTTTGACTTTTTGATTCTTCTTGGTAAATAACTTAATTATTTTTTATTAAGAAAAGAAGCAATTAATAGGGGAAAACTTGAAGTGCAAACTAGACACTAGACACCAAGAGCATACCAACGCCTAGTAAAGAAAGATCCAGACAAGCCAGATCTCCCTCTGTCAAAGACAAAGGTCCACAAGTGACTAATCCACCAACCATGGTTAATGCTAACAATGAAAGACTTGGGACAAGCCCCCATAATAGCTGCAGACTTAAACCAAAAACAACAACAAAGGACCAGAGTGTGCCCTTTAAAACTTTTAGCAATCACTTGATCACAAGGAAAAGGAAAACTAAGACATGAAATCACCATAAGAAGAACTGAACAAACTCAGGCCATCAACGTCTGTCAGAATAGTAAGAAAAAAAATAGGACCAAACAAGACTATACCCCTAGCCTTGGCAAACATAATTCATATCATCCAATCATAGGTCTAGGAAAGGCTCCAACCTTGGGAAACATATTCAAAAGTCTTCCAGACCCCCACAAACTTGCAAAACACCATATTGAGAGGGGTAGGGAGGATTAAGACCAAGCCCACTAAAAGTAGTGCAGGTATTCAATATTTCAATAGGAGTCTCATCTTCTTCCCAATGCCCAAATATGACATCCACCTCAATAAGAGATTGATCCACGTCCATAGGAGTAGCGAACTTAGAAGCTAAGAGTAAGACCTAGCCCATCTCCGTAGAACATAACACACATCTCCACACCAACGTGTTTAGTTGTAGAGTCATCCTTTCTTCACCACTTGAAGTACATTTTCCATGCATGCTCTCTCCAACCAGATCTCTTACAATAAGAAAGAGACCCACTAAACACATTCACAACCACTTTCCTCCAGCAACTAGCTACCCCCATAAGCTTTTCCCCCACCTCAATCAGGTCCTCCACTTCAATGGGAAGCAAGAAAGTGAAAGAACATAATAGAGGAAACCTCCACAACACATGCATCCAAAGCTCTAAAATGATTGTCCTAATCATATTCGAGTCCCAAATAGAGGAAGAATTCACCTCAAAGCATGAGCAACCAAAGGAATCCCCAAAGAGAATTCCTAAATGATGAACAAAAATGCCCAACCAAGGGGAGCTATCAATCATAAAACCCCTGAAAATGAAAACCCATCTAGGGAAAACACCCTTGTCAATTGAACTAGAACCAAGGATAGAGAGCACATTTCCCCTGTAGACCAATCCATCAATTTCGAAGCCCTTAAAAACCCCAGGGTTTACATGGGCCCCATGAGCCATAATAGGAGGCCCCAAGGAAAAGAACTACTAATGAAGCCACTACACAGCCCTACAAACCAAACCCATATGTATCCTCATCTCTAAAAAAATCAAAATACAAGAGAGGTCACTGAAGGTAGAGACCAACATCACACCTAGGACAAAAGACCCCATACATCCAAAACTGAAAGCAGGGAACAGGGGTGCTAGCAAAAAATACCTCCATCCACAAACACCGACCCCTTATAGAGGTCCAACCATTGCACAACCCAACAACACCTTGAGCACCAACATGGGACCTTCCATCTCCATTCACCACCCATAAGAGCCAAACCCCTCTAAAGTGGAGAGAAGAGTCACTTGACGAAAACTATCCTTCAACAACGAAGACCCACTGAATAGCAGAAAAACCACTCTACTGTGTACTAGTGAGATCCGCCCTCAAAACATGACAACACCCAACAAAGCTAGACACAACTAGCACAAAGAAGGCTTCCCATCCATCATCCTCATCCGCTTTAGAGTCTTCTCCCTAGCTATCGCAAGCATCCACTGAGCTAGAAACCCTAGCCCATTATTGCTCACTCTCCCACTCATTGTCTCTTTTTAACCAACCTACACTCATAAATGATTTAATTGTTATGCTTGGTATATTATTTTGATAATTAAAAGGGGGAAATATAAAATCAAGATGATATTTAGTTATTTGGAATTATTTGAATATATGGTTAATTTAAAAGATTTAAATTAAAGTTTTAAATTAGAAAAATAACTTAAATAATTTAAACTTAAATATTAAATATATATTTTTAGTGCAAAAAATTAATTAATATTGATTAGATTAGAGTTGCATTTAAATAATGCACTCTAATTATCATCATTGATGAGAGTAATAAATAATGTGCTTGCATTAAATAATAAAGTGAGAGAATAAAATAAAAATAGTTTATTTAATTAAAAAGTTAATTAAATTTGCATAATAAGATTGATTAAAAATAATTATATTTTAGGGCTTTTAGAGACATAAATTCGAAAGGTAGTTAGTGTGCTATATTAGAATATTTTGGTTCTTTGTTTCACACAAAGGTTTCAAGGAGCAAATTTTTGGGATTTTGAGCAAAACGAAATTTTGGAAGTTTTGAACGGTTTCAGTTAAGCAAGGGGTTTTACTACATTGCCAAATTGTTAGCATCAACTTAAGGTAGGGTTTTAAACCCATAACAATATTTTCATTATAAACATTATACCAAAGAAACTTGTTAAGTTTTTCTTTCATGTAACATATCATGCAATATTCTTAATATTTTAAATAATTAAAAAGTGAATACTTTGATAATAGTAATATTATCTCTCATAAGGCTATACTATTTATAATGTAATGACATTAATATTTTACTTCAAAAGAATGTAAGTTCCATAAATTGAAGAGACATAATTGTTATTTATGTTCTTGGTTTTTGTTATAAATGATATTTAACGTACTAGTGTATAACTCAAGAGGCATATATTGAATTTGCATAATTTTAATATATGTTTGAATATGCATAATAATACATTTAAAGTTTTATGAATCAAGCCAACATGAAAAATTAACTTCCATAATATCAATTTTAATTGCACAATCTTCTATAAATATATAATGTTCATGCCAAAGAGGGACTTAGAGCCCTATGACTGTTATGATCATTATATCTCAATTGTAAGAGTAGATGATAGTTCAATGATCAATGCTGGAAATTTCATCTAGAGATTTACCAAAGAATGGTTATAAACAAAGAGTGGGCACCAAAAAGAGAAGCACACGTAAACCAACAATTTCCAAAAAAAAAGAGCTATGATTGTACTCTACTGTTAGATATTTAGCATAATTTATTTAACACATCAAATATACTATTTTCCTAATTTGCAATGGATATGAGTTGTTTTCATTTGTATCTTGATTGGAATGGCTTTCTTTTCTCTCTTTAAATCATTTGAAAGAGAAATCATTTTTAAAAGCATTATAATATTGTATGAATTAAATAACTTTTTTTAATAGACATAAAATTACATCATGTTATACTAGAATTTATTACAATTATATATAGACAACTGAATATAATTTTTAACAATAGAAAATATCATTAAAATATGAACTGGTATGCAAAGTAGAATTGACGGATGGGTTTCTCACAAGATTATACATAGAATCAGGCAATTAATTAGTTGTTGACGTTGAGATTAAAAATTTATCCGAATTTGATTGATTAGTGAAATCTAGTCTAACAAAATTCCAGTAGTCTTTCCTCAATAGGCCCAATGTATTTACCACGCATCTAACTATGATGGTGAGCTAACTAATCTTCTTGCGGGCATAAAGAAAAGTATAGTAGGTACTGATAAATATTACTCGACTTGAGCTTTTTTCCCAGCATCTGGCCTACGCTGGAGAAGGATGACACAAGAAATGCATAACAAAACAAATGCTTGTGACTAACAAAAACAAATCAAGAATCTTGTCGATCATGAAAGAAAAAAATTGGCAAGAAATTTTCTTATGACTTACAAGAACAGACAGAAGCATGTGGGCACTGACTTGACTTTGGGCTAATTTTCTCATTTTCTCATACGAAATGAAAGAATAGACAGATGCCTGTGCATGAAGGGGCATTCATTGTTCATCCTTCGCATCATCCACCTATCCCTGTATTTCAAGTCGCCAAACATTTTTCACACGCACATAAAATTTTCTGCCTTCACTTCATTCGTGACTTGTGGTGAAAATTGTACCTAGTTCAAACGAAAACATTGCAAATTGCATCCGCACGTTATAGAAATTGATGCTCCTTTCAGACAGGTCACTTATCTTTTCTACCCTTCTTTGAAGGGCAGCTGAATAATTATGTTTCAAGATTCCTCTTCCATCATTTAGTCAAAAAAAAAATTTTAAAAAATAAAAAATACATCATTTAGTCATCAAGATTCCACTTCCACCACTTGTCAAACTTGCAGTCCTCCAAACCAAGTCATGTTGTGCAGCTCATCTTTAGTCTTCACATCATTCATCACCCCTCTAGAAAAATTTAAAACAAATCTCTGTCTTAGACCACACATATGTGTCATTTGGGATTATTCTGCAAAGCAAGCTATGAATGAAGATGAACACGATGATGATGCCTTTTTTCCTACTTCTTGTGTGGTTTTCACACCATCATCCTATTGCAAATGAGGACCTTTTGTTTTATCTTGGTCTTGTCCTTTTGGCTATAGTTCTTGGTTGTCTTGGGATCGATCTTCTAAACTTCCTTCTTTTGAATGAGAATTGGTAAAATTGGCCAAGTTTGGAAAGTGTTGTCCATGTGGCTCCTAGAATGAAAATTGTTTGCTTGTTTGAGAATTGAATGTCTTAACTTACTATTTTTAGAAATTCTATTTTTAGTAAGTCTATTTTTAGTAAATTTTGCTACCTCCTAGATTTACCTTATTTTAACTTTGGAAAAACTTACTATTTTATTAAAGTTTATTTTTGGCAGGTCTATTTTTGCAAAAATTGAGCTTTGGCTGATAAAGAGCCAAAAGGGTATATGTTTCTATATCCAAAAGAATGAGCAAGCAAGACAACCAATCAGAAAATGGTTAAGTCTAAAATCACCCTTCAAATGTCCAAAAGTGGAAAGGCATGAAAACATCATGAAAAACACTAGTCACGGAATTCTTCCATCATGGACAAAATCCATGACCATTCAAAAAATCCTACTTTGGAAAAAAATGGTTGTAGCGAAATTCTTTCATCATGGAAAACATTCATGATCAGTCAAAAAATCTCAACTTCGAGAAAAATGTTTGTCACAAAATTCTTAAATTGTGGACAAAATCCATGAGCACTCAAAAAATCCCACCTTGGAGAAAAATAGTTGTTGCCGAATTCTTCCATTATGGAAAAAATCCATGATCACTCAAAAAATCCCACCTCAGAGAAAAATGGTTGCTATAGAATTCTTCCATTATGGACAAAATCCATGACCACTCAAAATTTCCATTGATAAGAAAACTAGAAATCTTGGAAAAAATGGTTAAGCATTGGAAGTTTATCCTTCATGGATGAAAAAATGGCGAAGTTTTGGAAATTCCTCCTTCATGGAAGAAAAAATGGCTAGTGTTGGAAATTTCTCCTTCATGGGAAAATGAAAATGGTTAAGTTTTGGAAAATTTCTCATTCATGGAGTAAATTGCAAGGAGTAGATAAAATTTGGCTAAATATCTTTCTAGAGAGACATAGAATATGTAATTGGTCTATATGTTTCATTTTGAATTTTTTTACTTGATTCTTATATTACTTATTTCTATTTTGTAGGAGGAGAAATCTCTAATTGTAAAAGTTCAAGAAAGATTCTCAAGTCCCAAACTCTAGTTCCAACATCAAAAACATCCTAATACTGAGTGATCCGATCCCAGATGTTCACACTTCAAATTCAAAAATATAAGAACATGGCAATGGAACTTCAATATGAAAAAATTCTAAAGAGACATAATCATCAGCAAGGGATTCTAATCCATTTTAGGGGGATAAATTTCCAAGGAAGTACATGGAATAGAAGAATGTTCAAGGAGAGATTTTAAGAAAAGTCAATCAAAGTTGGATCTTAGTTATAAAATGACACAGTTGGATAGTGGGCATTTATTACCCACTATGGTAGTGAATTTCTTATCATATTAATATAAATTCCTTTTCTTTTCGCTAACCCTAACTAGGGTTGATGTGGCATGATCTAGGTGATCAGTTATTGTGATCATCGGGGTCATCTATTGTAATCAAGGACTTATATAAAGGCATCACCTCATTTGTAAAAAGAGGATTTTCTAAGATTTTTGCTATGAGCTACTGAGATAATAAAATTTTCATTGATGCTTGGTGAATACTTGATGTGTCTTAATGCTTGCTTGTTCTCTCAAATTCCCTCAATTAGATTAATTTTAGCTTACTTATAAGTATTGTGATTGCAATGGAGAAAATGATGGTGTATTGATAAATTCCTTTGGTTCATACTTTGGATGTTTAGTTATTCTAAATCACTGTACAAAGTTATCTTGAACCCCTTTCATGCATATATTTCACTTCTATCTTTCATATACATTGTTCTCTATGATGGTGTATGCGGCGATATCAAAATCTTTTGCATAACCCTTGAAGATTGTACCAGTTCATGTGTAGTTGTAGTATAACTTAGCAAAGTGGAGCTCGGTAAATTAAGGAATTTTCCACCAAAGTACTATTTATTGTCATCACTACCCTTAGGATTAGATTAGAATCTCTAAACCCTATCCTATTTCATTTCTGCATATTATGTGAAAACCCAAAAAGTTACTTAATTGCAAAACCTTCCAATAGATTCCACATCCAGTATGACTTGAAATGAGTAAGAATAAAAAACATAAGGCCCTTTGTGATCATCATAAAATCACATCAACCACCGAGCTTATCCACATTAAAGATCTGACATTAAAGGAACCTTGGAGTCGTCATATGATCTTCTAGAAATCTTTGCATACAAGGGACTTTGTTCAAGAGAGGATAAGATATTTTGCTATTTTGTTCTACTATTTGGTGGGTCATAAAACATTTAAAATTGCATCCCCATGTTATAGAAATTGCTACTCCTTTTAGACAACTCACTTATCTTTTCTACCCTTCTTTGAATGATAGCTCAATAATTATGCATCAAGATTCCACTTCCATCATTTAGTCAAAAAAATCAAGCATTCAGTCATATTCCACTTCCACCACTTATCAAACTTGTCCTCCAAACAAAGTCATGGCGTGCAACTCATCTTTTTTCTTCACATCATTCATCACCCCTCGAGAAAAATTTAAAATGAATCTTTTTCTTAGACCACACATATGTGTCATTTGGGATTATTCTGCAAAGCAAGCTACGAATGAAGATAAACACAATGATGTTGCCTCCTCTCCTAATCATTTTCTTTCTCTCTGCACTACCTATTCAAATGGAAAGCCATTCTAATTATTGTGATCAACAATCTATTCTTTCTTTTAGATCTGCTCTCCTTTTGGATCCATTTAATTCCTTGTCTGATTGGTCTCCCAATCACACCTTCAACAATTGGACTGGTGTCACCTGCTCTTCTCATAGACAATGTGTGGTTTCATTGAATCTCACTTCTATGGGATTATATGTCCCCATCTCTCCCTTTATGGGAAACCTTTCCTTCCTTAGAATACTTTCTCTCATAAATAATAGTTTTGAGGGCCATATTCCATATCAACTTGGAAGGCTACATCGATTGAGAGTGTTCTAGTTGTCTCATAAAAATTTGGAAGGTCAAAGTCCATCCTCTTTAGGAGAATGTCATTCTTTACAATCTCTCATACTCTCATTTAACAATTTTAGTGGAAGCATTCCCTCTGATTTTAGTCTTCTTTCACATTTAGAAACTATAGCATTAGGAAGAAACAAATTGACAAGCATTATCCCACATTTCTTAGGAAACCTGTCCTTTTTAATTACCCTTGACTTGTATGAAAATGGATTCCAATTTGGTACTCCCACCAAGTTGGGTATGCTTAGTTAGCTAAACCTGCTTGGTCTCGTTGCAAATTGGCTAACAGGACCAATCCCTTTGGCCCTTTCAAATTGCACCCATCTACAAAAATTGGGACTATATAAGAACTACTTAAATGACCCAATTGCATGGGAGTTTGAAAGGATTTTAGAGTTGCAAGCATTACATTTGTGGAGAAATCAACTCACTAAAGAAATATCTGGCTCACTGGGTAATTGCACATAGTTGCAAGCACTGGATTTGAGCCAAAATCAATTAAGTGACACGCCGCCCTCCCTATTTGGGGAAATACAATAGTTGATAATGTTATTGTTGCAAAAAAAATCATTTTGTGAGTGCAAGAAGTGATTTATCTATTCTAATAGTCTTCACTAATTGATCTAGCCTAAAATATCTTAGTTTGGGATCTAATTATCTCACTAGCGTCATCCCAAGTTCTGTCGGGCTCTATTCAAAATTGCTCTCTATTTTAGAATTGAACTCAAATGAAATTTGGGGAAACATACCAAATGAGATTGGTAACCTCGAAAACTTGATGAAAGTATACCTAGACACAAACTGATTGAATGGCACCATTCAATCTACACTCACTAAATGTCAAAATTTGGAAAGATTATTTCTAGACATGAATAATTTATAGGGAAGAATTCCAAAAAATATTGGGCAATAAAAAAGACTTGAATTGTTGTCACTCAGTGAGAATGTGCTTTAAGGGAGAACATCAGATAGCCTTGGTGAGCTTCCACAATTAAGAGAACTTTATCTTGATCACAATGAGTTGTCGAGGAAGATACCTACTAGTTTAGGGAGATGCAAGACTTTAGAAATGTTGGACTTGGCACAGAAAAAATTAATAGGAAGTATAATAGCTGAAGTTGCAGGCCTTGAGAATCTCCAATTCTATTTTGAAAATGAGCAAAACGGTTATGGTTTTAGCTATAGATGTTTCTCATAACAATTTTTCTAGAAGCATTCTGAGTGCACTAGCAAGGTGCAAGGGGCTGGAATATCTAAATCTTTCTAGGAATGCATTTGAAGGACCAATCCCACTGTCACTGGCTGATTTGCAAAATCTACAACACATGGATCTTCCTTTAGATCTTTTATCTAGCAAGAGACCAATGGATTTTTGATGTAGTCCAAGGTAGGAGAATCCCCAAAGGAGATGTCCTAGCCCCCAAAAAATAACTACACAGCGGAAACACAACACAAGATACACAATCTGATACCAAATGAGACTCTTTATTCATAAAATAATTGTTTACATGCAATGTGTTGGGTTGTAAGGCCTTCCTAGTTATGGCCAAATACAATAGAAATAACAATTCTGCAAGATCCCTCAAGATCCAAACCAAACACTAGTTAGTCTAGATCCACACTCTAGTAGTAACCTCCAAGATCTCAACTTGTGCTCGCAAGCCACCAAGCAATCTCCTTGTTTTCCAAGCTACAGCTACTAGCTCTACTCTAACTTCATCCAAGATCCAAGTGTAAACTACCTCACATGTGGCACTCTATCCACAAACTCACAAATCCACCACAATCCTAATGTAAACTACCTCACATTCGGTTTTCTATCCACAGACTCAGGAAAACTCACCCTTTAGCTTCTTCTTTCTCTCCAAGCTTCTACTAAGAAGAGATCACACCTTGAAGCTTGATTAGAAATGCTCATATGCCTTGCTTAAATAGGCACTTACCACCCAAGATGTTACTAACACAACCAGTGTGGGATAAAAGGTAAATGCAACTACCCTTCAACAAATATTTAATTACCATCCAAACAAAACTAAGCACCCAAAAAATATTAAATGCATGATTTAACAAAATATCCATAACCTTCTAGAATTCCACCTATACACCTCGATAAATGGAATGAAAACCAATTTCATTTACTTTTCTATTTACACCACCTTCGCACCTTGAAAATAGAAATTCCTCTTTTCTTTTCTCCTTTGCCCCCTTTTATTTATTTATTTATTTCTAATTTTCACCACTTTCTGTCTCCAATTTCTTTTTTTAAAAATAATTTTCCAATGCAAGATGCTCCTGCATCTCTTTCAAAAAGATGAAAATGCTCAAGCATCTCAATCTCTCTTGAAAAAAATTAATTGGAGAGGTACCAAAAGTAGGAGCTTTAGCAACACTTGATGCCTTAGAAGTTATGGGAAACCTTGGCCTATGTTGTGGATGGTTAAACTTGCTACCATGCTCTCAATCCAATCAAAAACACCCAGTGATCTCCAAAAAGGTAATAATTCCTCTTATAGTTGGTACTACAATTTTGATAATGTCTCTTCTCCTAGTAGTGTTTTCCTATAGATCATGGAGACGTTCCAATACTCCTAGTCTCAAAGTATGGCCTCAAAAAGTTAGATATAAAGAGCTTGTAGATGCACCAAATATGTTTAGTGATGAAAATCTTTTAGGAAATGGTAGTTTTGTGTCGGTTTATAAAGGAACTCTAAAGAATGGTAGAAATATTGCTATTAAATTTCTCAATCTACATGATAAAAATGCTCACAAAACTTTTAGCAAAGAATGCAATGCATTAAAGAGAGTTCGACATCAAAATGTAATTAAAATCATTTCAGCATGCTTTAACATTCATTTTAAAGCCTTGATTCTTCCATTCATGTCAAATGGAAGTTTAGAGAAATTCCTATAACTTCCTGAAGGGGGTAGATGTAGATTAAATTTGAGTGATGGAATAAGGATGGCAATGGAGATAGCACAAGGAATGTCATACCTTCACCATCATTGCTATGTTCAAGTGATTCATTGTGACCTCAAACCCAATAATTTTCTATTAGGAGATGACATGAATTCATATATAGCAGAGTTTGGAATTTCCAATATTAGTTTTGGAAATTCCATAGAATCTTTTACTTCTACAAATGCACTTAAAGAATCTATCAGCTACATTACACTAGGTACTTTTTATTTTCCTCTCAATTCATTGATTTTCATTATTCATTTTATAAATTGTTGTAAGTTTTAAATAAATTAGAATTAATTTATTCTTCTTTAACTTTCATTATAGATTATGGAATTGTTGGAAACCTTTCTACAAAAGGAGATGTATATAGTTATGGAATTTCAGTTTTAGAGTTGTGGACAAGAAGGAAGCCAACAGAAGATTTGTTTATAATTGGAGGAATCAATCCACAAAAATGGATAGAATTTTATGCATTTTCCATATAGAATCTCCAATGTGGTGGGTAATGTCTTCCTTATAGATGCTCAAGATTCAACGATGCAAATGTTAATGGAATGCCTTAATTTATACGAATTGGGTTGTTGTGCACAAGTCTCACATCAAGAGACACCAAATATGGCTGATATAGTTGATGGATTAATTATGCTTAGAATTGCATTTCTTGGTATCCCTAAACATCCTCAATTACCAATAGATATCACATATTTTAGTAATAATGAAAGAAATATTACCGGATCAGGGAATACGAGAAGATCATCTACATCTATATCATAGGCCCAAAAAAGTGTTATTTGTTTGTTTCATGTCATATCCAATACACATGATGTCCTAATGTATTATTTTAGATAGTTTATTTTATTGTGAGAAAATGAAAAAATATTACAACATTTCTCGCTTGTGCTACTTGTATGATATATTATTGTAACATTACTTAATTCCTCATAAATTGAATTGATAATGGAAAGGAGATGTGGACGTGATGTATTTTAGACATATCAATCATCTAGACACATGGCTAAGTATATAACTCAATGGAAAAGAAAATCTCATAAAAGAGATACACATACTTTTTTTTATTAAATATGAATTATTTTGTACTGTTACTTTTATATCTTTATAGTGATGAATATCTTTTAAAATATATTATATATTTTATTTTAGTTTGAATTTTTTTGTTGTGCCAAGAGTTATTCAGTGGGGGATTACATTTTGTATTGGAGCCTGTGCTACAATAGTGAGATCTCTAGATAGTCTTCTTACCATATTGTTATTGTGAATTATGAATTGTTTGTTGTTTGATAAATTAACTTTGTGTAGTTTCTTCTTTGTTGTTATATACAATTCTTATGTGATATCATATTAAAAATATATATGATTAACAATGTTTAAGAGTTTATATTTCATGTGTTATCCAAATGAATTAAATGAAGGCTTGTTTGAGAAGGATCGTCATTAAAAAAAAAAATCTCTTATCTCTCTACTCTATGTTTGAAGTATGACTATCAAAAGATGGTATTTAAGGAAATACAAGTGTATGAATTAAATTATTAATTGTGAATTTATAAAATGTGAGATTGGAGAAATCCTTAGGTAGGGGGCCTAAGTTCCTAAAAATGATTTGTGATTTGGCAACATAAGTAACGGTGATAATGGGTAGTTCCACTTCGGAGACATTTCATAAATGATTCAATTAATATATTTTGTCTACTATAATTATTATTGACACATTCTCTACAATCTCTCCATTTTTCTTCTTCTTGTGTGAAATTGTTTCCTCTTAACTTGGTGAGAATTAAAATAGGTATTTTGGAAAAATGTGAATGTTATGGTAAATGTATCTAGCTGGTTTATTATACTTGAAAGGATGATGCTTTATGTATTCTCCACATCATTCATTGTGAAAATCAATTGGATTTCATTATTGTGATTAGATACAAATGTTTTGTGTGACTAATGAATATGTGAAGAACAACTTTATTATTATTTTTCCTAATTAAAACAAAATATTTTTTGATTTAATGATAAAAGAGTTGGCATAATGTACATCATTATGTCTTATTTTAAACTACTTTAAGTGATCTTGATGGAAGATTTTATTATCTCATGAGAAAAGATGAGATTCAAATGTGGATATTACATGTTTACATATGTTCCTGAGAAAGTTAAATTGGAAATAAGGATGTAATTAGTATTTTTTGTTATGTGAAAATTATGAACTAATGAATGAGAAAATATGGATAATGTATCATGTACTCCCTTGTCAATGTGATCAAATTTTATGTGGGTGCATCCTTAGGTCATTCCCAAAGTTGCATTGTCCAAAAATATTTGTCTTTCAATTTCTCTATTACAGTTCGTTTGGACAGTTTCCTATTTTTTTAGGTAGTGATCAATCCCATTGGCACATTTTTGTATGTGATCATTATGTTGTTTTCTAGGCATCATATTTATCCTTTCCCTAGGTTGCAGATCTCTGTGATGATTCTAGATGATGTTATCTCAATATTGGTCTGGTCCTATTCTGGCTTGTTCTTTTCTAATGGTTTGTTTGTTAAATCACCTACGGTGGAAGATTCATGACATGTGAAGCTAACAACACATCATTCTATGTTGTTCTTTCATTTATCAACCCTCTTGAATATCTGCATGACTTATTGTACTCATATGAAATTGTTCTTATATTTTCTTATGATTTAGACCAAGACCTATATGTATTATAATAAATTTCCTTTATCTTGGAATTTAATAACTGAACAAACCAACTTGTAGCTAGTTATCTTGTATATAAGTGGATTGGTAGTCCGTGTTTAGCAAGAGTGTAGGGTGAAGGAAGGAAAGTGCAAAAGTGCAAGGCACAAAAAGAGCAATTCTAATGCCATTTGAGAATAAGATGGCAATATTCAAGGATTGTTAGTGGAGAATCTAGAGAGTGAATTCTAAAGCTACAATTGATAACTAGATCATGTTGTGTTTGTTAGTAATTTAGAGTGTTGATGAGCTACAAGCATGTAAGTTTGATGAGTTTGAGCATGTAAGCCTGAATCAACAAGGTTAGTTGATTTCTAAGATTGTTGTTGACTGTGCTATCAAATTCCTCTCTGACATGAAAGCTCGAGATATTCAATCTAATATTGGAAGATGCAAAACAAAGTTGAAATGGGCACTCTCAGATCTATTCTTCAACAAATACAAGAAATGGATAACAAATTAGTTGGGCCACATGGCTTCTTTACCATCCTAACTAAAGAATTTGATGCTCTGTTTCCTCTTTTTCTTAAGAGTCACAATTCAAATTTTTCTTCAGAATAATTAAAGGCCTACAATGGCATAAATTTGCTAGAAAATCTAGGGGAGGAGCAATTCCAAATGCTATTGTGTGTGGATTTTTGCAAAGGGGATTCGGTGATACATTGAAATGATCACTATTGACCCTTGAGAATTCATTAAAACTTGGTGTACTATTTATAATTGGTGAATACAACATAAAAGAATTATAACTACTTTAGACAGGCTTCCCCTAACTGGCACCATCAAATCAAAGTGAACAAAAAAATGTTAAATAATTAATACTAATAAAAATATTTGACAATGGCAATGGGTAATCTCCAAAAAAACTATACCAAAGATAAAAATAAGTCAAACATTTTGTTTTTTCAAGATTCATGAAAAACACAGTGAAATTTTCTCAAATTTTTGGTTGTTTTCGATCACAAAATATGCAGATCATGAAGATCAAATGCTAGAAATTTCAAAAAAAAATCACAATGTTTTTTATTTTTAAAAATTTGGTCAACAGTGCATTTTGTAGAAAGGAAAGTCATGTCCCTTCAAGGGAGAGCTCTAAATTGAAAAAAGTTGATGGTTGTTTTTTCGCATAGCAATAATCACCCTATTCTTGTTATTCCCCCAGTAGCGGTGATGGAGGACATTAAATATTGAACTAAGCATGCTTTGATATACAAATTTATTGGAATACAAATTTCCTTATCTGCTCTTGAGGCATGGATTCATTGCTTATAGAAGGTGGAAGGAGATATGGAGATCATGTTGGCTAGGAATAGCTATTTTTTAGTTGTATTCTAATGCAGGTCTGATCATGATCATTTTTCAAAGGAGGGCCTTATTTCTACAACCATGTGGGGTTATTTGTCAAACTGTGGCATTCAATATTTAATTTTGCTAAGGATCTCCCTTCAACAGTGCCGATTTGGGTTTGCCTGCCTCGCCTTCCCTTGGAATTTTAGCAAGAAGACATTCTCCATCAAATTGTTTCTTTTCGAGGAAAGCCAACCATGATTGTTCATCAATCCCTCGATGAAAATGTTATTTCTTTTGCTAGGTTTTGTGTTGAAATTGATTTGAATAACGCATTACTAGATTCTTTTGAAATTTGTCTTGGGGCTTCTTCCTAGGTGCAACAATTAGATTATGAATCCCTCCCTTTCCAATGCTGGATATGTCATGAGTATGGCCATTTACAGTATCAGTGTCCTCACAACTTGACTTCAAAGGAAGTGGATGGTTCTACAGTAGGAAATGGTGGTGGTTTGATAGATGCTGTAGGAAAAGGACAAGCTCAGATGGATAATACAACTAAGGTGAAAAATCAACCAGATAATACGAGAAAAGGAAAGGCTCAAATGCAGGATAAGGATGGGTTTACCCCTGCTCACCCATGAGCTAAGGGGCATGGTCAGAAGAGGCCTTGGAAAGATTGACAACCTGATTTAGGTTTTAATTGCTTTGAAGTGTTGGATAGTATGGTTTTAGAGGAGGGTATTCCTCCTAGTATCTCTTTTGATCCAATTTTCCCAGATGAGGAACTTTCACCTCATGATGTTTGTGGGGCACCCCAAGTTGTGGTACACCAAAAGAGTGAAGTCCCTATAGCTCTTAAGTTGGAAGCTTTGGCGAAACCTGTGGTGTCAAAGGATAATGAAATTGTTCTGGCTAACCTGGTTAAGGATATGCTAGCATCTGGTAAGGGTAAGGGGTCCCCTTTCCCCTTGGGGTTGATGCATAGACCCTTTAAGAAGGTTTCCTTTACTCCTCCTCTCAAGAGTGGGTGCAAAATAGACAAGGAGAAGATTAAACTCATAGGAGATATATTGATATAGTCTAGGTCAATGAAACCATTGGAAGCTCACTTTCCCCATTCTACTCAATGATGATTATTCGAGCTCATGGAATGTAAGGGGGTTGAATAACATCCCTAGAAAAAAGGCTATTCAAAATCTCGTGGTTGACCATTCTCCTAATGTTTTTTTTGTATCCAAGAGACTAAGCTCTCTGTGGATTTTATGGTCCAATATGCCTCTAGTATTTGGCCTCATGTGCAATGTCAATGTATTGGGGCTATGGGAAGTGCTAGTGGTTTGGATATCTTTTGGGATCCATAGAAACTTTCTTCCCTTGGCTGGGTGTCTTCTCACTCATCTCTCTCTATGGTGACTTCTACTTTAGACTCAGGAGAGGTACTCATGATTACTAATGTGTATGCACTTATTGATTTTCTAGGAAAGAAGGAACTTTGGAGGCATATTCAATATGTTAGAAATTGTCACCCTTTTCATCCTTGAGTGTTAGTAGGAGACTTTAATTCATTTTTAAGTCTGAAGGAGAATCAAAGTGTTTTAGCTAGATAGGGGCCTTCTTCTACTCTTCTTCATTAGCACATAGCTCTTTTGTACCTCTCTAATGTTAAGCCTTCTAATGGTCTCTATACTTGGAATAATCGAAGGATTGGGGCTAATGCTATCTCAGAATGTCTGGACAGATTTCTTATTTCTTGTTTCTGGGTTAGTGGCACCCTTACTCTCTTTTCATAAATTCTAGAATGGAGGAGTTCTAATGATTGGCCAATCAAATTTTCTACTACTAGGGCTATTATTGTGAGGCATCCACCTTTTAAGTTCTAATTGATGTGGCTTTGTGACTCCTCTCTTCATGATCTTGTATTATGTTGGTGAAGAGATGGAGCTCCTTCATATGGTACTGCTATGTTTTCATTTTCTAAAAGGCTTCTATATGTTAAAAGGTAGCCCAAGATATGGAATATACAATGTTTTTGGGAACCTTTACTCTATGAAGAGGCTTGCTTAGGAATATTTTGATGTCATGACTAGGTAGGTTAGAGATTGAGGTTTCTTGGAGGATCTTGGAAGGGCCGAATCCCTAGCTTCTAGAGTTCTAGAAGAATGGGAACTTTGAGAGGAAATTTTTTTGAAGAAAAATGCTAGAGTTTATTGGCTCTAGGAAGGAGATAGGAACACTATTTTTTTCCATAAAACTATGCAATCTTTCCAAAATCATAGCAATATATCTTCACTGGTTAATTCTCAAGGTATTCAACTGACTTCCTTCCTAGCTTTGTTCCAAGAGACTACTTAGTACTTTTCTACCATATTCTCTAAGGACTCTCCTCATGCTAATAATGAAGAAAATATTATTTTTTCTTGTTTCCTTCTCTTATTACCTAGGGAATGAATGATTATCTCATGTGACTTATCTCTTTGGAAGAGCTGGAGGAGGTCGTCTTTGGCATGCCTAAGGGAAAAGTTGTTGGTCTTGATGGCTCTCTAGTTGAATTTGTTCAAGAATTTTGGGACATCATTAATCATGATTTTTTGGAGGCTATTAAGGAATCCTATTCTAGCAAATAGATGCTTTGAGCAATGAATTCTACTTTCTTGACTCTTATTCCAAAAAGAGAGGGGACTAATCAACTGGAGTTTTTTAGACCAATTGCCTTATGTAATGTTGTTTAAAAAGTCATTTCTAAATTTATTGCTGAGAGAATTAAAAAGTGGCTCACCATTATTATCTTAGAAGAACAAGGTGGTTTTGTTGCTGGTAGACAAATTTTGGATGGGGTGGTTATTCTTACTAAGGCTATTCACTCTATGGCTAGTTTAAAGGAGTGATCTATGTTTGTTAAGATGGATATGGCTAAGGCCTATGATAGAGTTAAATGGAGTTTTTTAAGGATTATTATTCTTACCTTTGGCTTTAGCTCTAACTGGGTGAGTTGGGCTATGAGTTGTGTTAGTTCTGCCTCTTTCTTTGTTCTACTTAATGGTCAACCTTCCCAGCTATTTGATGCCTCTAGAGGTCTCCACCAAGGTGATCCTCTCTCCCCCTATATTTTCATTATTATGGCTAAGGGATTGGGTAGATTCATTAAGTATCAGGTGTCCCAAAACTCTATTCAGGGGTGGTGGTGGGGTAATCGTTTACCCACTCTTTCTCACCTTCAATTTCTTGATGATTCTACTCTTGTGGATCTTGTTAGGATCAAAGAAGATGAAGCCTTTCAACATACTTTGGTTATTTATTTGGTAGCTTTAGGCCAAAAAGTTAATGAGCACAAATCTTCCATTTACTTTTCTAACACTCTTGATTCTATTCACGAAAGGATTGCTGATATTTTGTGGTCTCAGATTAGGTCACTTCCTTTGACTTATCTTGGCATCCCTATTGTTGTTTCTAGGTAGCCATGACTCTTCTGAAAAAAATTGATTATCAAGCTTTGAGAAAAGGTAAATCATTGGACTCATAGATGGCTTTCTATTGCTACTCAGGTTACCCTTCTTTAATCTATTATTCAAGCTCTTCCTACTTATGGAACCATGGTTGAGGCTACTCCTGTTTAACTTTTCAAGGAGTTTGATGCTCTTTCTTGGAAATTCCTTTGGATCAGTAATTTGCATAGCTCTAAAAGGAGTTTGATTAGCTGGGAGACTATTTGCAAGCCCAAAAAGGAGGGTGGTCTTGGTCTTTGAAAAACTCTCTTGAGTAGTCAAGCTTTGGCTGCTAAGCTTTATTAGCAATGGTGCTCTAAAAAACATAAACTTTGGGCTCCTAATATCACTCATGAATATTTTAGAGGTGTTGATCCTTACTCTATTTTTTCACTTCCTCTTGAAGGTCGTGGCTCTATGGTCTAGCATACTCTGAAGACTGGTGCTCAATTAGTCAAGAGGGTTCTTTTATGGATATGTCAAGGAGGCTCTGAGGCTTTGTTTTGGTCTGATGCTTGGGATGGATTCCCCTCCATATTATCCATGTACCCTCATCTTTAGACTCTCTATGATTCTTTTCATGTTACTAGATAGGATAAAGTGGCTCATTACAAGACTCCTTATCAATTTGGACTTGTTGTGGGTTACAGATGGAAGTAATCTTCTTATTAGCCTCCTAGAGGCATAGAGATGGATCATTAGGAGGTTTCTCATATTTTGGCCTCTACGGAGTGTTTCTCTCTACTAGGACCAGATGTTTTGGCTTGGAGGGGTACCCTATCTAGTAAATATTATGTCTTTGTTGGGTATCAGGAGATAACTAGACAATTGTTTAGGGATGCTGAGGTCCCTTGGTGAAAGCAAGTTTGGAATAAATTTTCTTGGTCCAAGTGCAATTTTTTCATGTGGCTAGTGGCTCACAACCATTTTTTTACATGGGATAATCTTTGTAAATGTCAATTTTAGGGACCCTCATATTGTATTTTGTGTGGTAATGGGGAGGAGTATATCTCCCATCGATTCTTCCATTGTTCCTTTTCTACTCAGTCATGGCACCTTTGGTGGAGTGCTTGGGGTTTCTCTTGTAGGCATGCTTCCTCTCTTCCTTAGTTTTGGGCCAGCTTGGGTAGTGATCCCTCCAAGTCTTCTCCTCTCTATTTTTCTTGGATTGCTAACACATCATCCGTTCTTTGGCATACCTAGTGGAAGATGTCACTTTCTCTTCGAGAAACTATTCAAATTATGTGTGCACTAGATGAGGGTATGGATCTAGCTAATCTTGCTAGATATGCAATCGCCTCAATTTTCATCTTCCGTATGGGGTTGTAGCTCAATGGTATCAAAGAGTACCTAAATAGCCTTGGCAAAGGGGAAAGGATGGATGAGTCGAGAGGGGAATTGGAATCCTCCTCCTCATGGAGTTCTTAAAATTAACACTAATGGTTCTTCCTAGGGGAATCCAAGTATTGCTGGTATTGGAGGTGTATACACTAATATGTTAGCAAGAAACACTAATATATTAAGAGAACAAAGCATTAACTAACAAAGATTAATATAACAAATAAGAGAGACTAAAGAGGAAACCCTAATTAGGAATGTGAGCCAAATGAATGGACTCTCCCAATAGGAATTAGCTCTTTTCTTGGTAGATGAGTCTAAGTAAACGATTGGTATGTATGCTTAAAGCTTCAAATTTGCTTCAATGGTGGGGATGGGTAATGGAAAATTGGTAGCTTTGTGAGCTCTCAATTTGGCATTATAAGGGTATGGTTAAGGGCTTTGTTTCTCAAACTAGCATTATAACTTTAGCTTAAAGGTTGTGATTAAAATGGCTTGGGAGGGGATTCAATTTATAGGCTAAGGGCTTAAGGGTTTGAGGGCTAAAATGCAAGGATGGGGAAAATCTTATGGAGGGCATAGATTTCATGAGAGGAGAGCACATGGATTGTGCTTCCTTACAGCCAATCAAGGAGTGACACATGTCACAGGGTGAGTGGATGGAGGAAAGGGCAAGGATGAGTCAACAAAGGAGGCTCAATGCCTTAAAGACCCTCATAATGGCTTGTAAGAGCAATGAATGGGCTTGTAAGAGTCATTTATGGCCTTGTAAGGGCATTCATGGTTGGGTGGTAGGGATATTTTGGAGGCAGTTGAGATTGTTGACTTTGCTTGGTTTACGAAAGTCTTAAGCTTGCTTAAGGAATGTGACAAGGTTAGGGGGTGGGATTAGGCTTGGGTTTAGGATTAGATTAGGGATGTTAGAGATATGCAAGTGGATGGCATTCAATGAGGGTGGGTGAGTTAGTAGCTAAGCTTGGTAAGTATGGGTGGATGGGGTGGATTAGGCTAAAATGGAGGTTTAGAGATAGGCTTAGGATAAGGATGAAGACCTTCTAGAAGAGTCTAGAATTTTCTAGGATGAGGATAAAAGGTTATTTAGGAAATAAGTAAATTTTTATTTATTTCAAGGGTTTGAGGAGATATTTATTAAAATATTTTTAATAAATATGAGGATTAATATTTAACCTTAATTAAATATTTTGAGTTGGGATTAAGGGTAGAAAATGATGGGATTGGCCTTAAATTGAAATTAAAGAAGGATTAGAAGATTTTGGAAGAGGTTAGTGATCTTAAAAAAATTGGCCAAGTTTTGGGCAAAAAATAAATTAAATATTTTTTTTGGTTTTTTGTGGTCAATTTATTAATTAAATAATTAATAAATAAGGAAAATAATTTTAAAATAAGATTTAAAAATTTTTGGGAGGGATTTCTTATTTAAATATTTTTAATTAAGATAAAGCGATTTAATGGCATAAAAATAAATTAATTAATTAATAAATGATGATGTCATCAGGAACTTTTCAGAAAATAAAGATACTTTATTTTTTAAGGAATTTTAGGTGTCTACATTTTGCTCCTCGTTGATGTGATGCCACAAGTGGCATGGCATCAAAGATAAGAAAATAAGATACCCAAGGCTAGAGCAGAAGAGGAGAGAATGGACTGCGAGATGCCCCCTTAAGAAGGCGGTAGCAAGAGAAAGCGAGGCTCGATGGCTTTTTGAAAAGTACAAGAATCTTGGTGGGTGGGAGGATGAAGAGTGGCTACAAAAAGGGGTTGAATTAGCTCAAACTCTCACTACGGGAGAATGATAAAGGGAGGTTAGAGGCACAAGAGGAAGCAAGCTTAAGACTTCTAGGGAAATGGAGGATGAAGAAGCGAAGTGCCATAAAAAGGAAACCAAGATAAGGGGAAAGGATGAGGGGATTATAAAGCTAATGCAATAGGATTTCAAAGAGTCAGATTGGCAGAAGATGGTTTTCGGAGATCCCTAGGACTAGGATCGTGGATCTCGAAAGATGAGGCTTGGTTGATTGATTGGATTGGTGGATCCCTAAGACTAGGATTGTGGATCCCTAAAACTAAAAGTGAAGGGTGATTCAAAGAGATACTGATGCATAAGCTAGGGAAGGAGAGACAGATGCTGGATATGGCTGGGAGATAATGGAGATGAAGGGATTCCATTGAAGCTTTTTGAGTAGGGGGATACTTCAAAGAGAAGTACCACCATGTAGTTGAGCACTAGATTTGCTATAGGACTGGTGGCTAATTGCCAAGGTTACCAAGAACATCAAGGCCTTTTTACCAATTGTCTAGAGGACCGATGAACTGACTCAAAACAAACATGCAAGGATTGCCCTAGCATCATACAGGATTCCTAGAGGAAGCAACGTAGAACCGACATTGGGTAACCCACAAGCAGAAAAGAAAAACAAACATAAGACTTGATCAAGACCTTACACCCAGATTACCCCATTTGCAGCATACCATGATATCGAAGATCATGGAAACCTTGAGGAGGGAACAAGGAGATTGCTTGGAAAAGATATTTGAAGACCCAAAAGGGAAGATTCCAAATCAAAAGAAAGCACAAATCCAAAAGAGAATTGTTTGCCAATGAGATGGGTGGGATGAGGTACTAATGGACCAAGATCAAACGTGAGGAAAGCCATATCCTACAAGGATCTATCGGAGAGAACCTAAGCTGATGGATCTAGATGGGTAATGCATCTGGCAAGATGAACTAAGAAGGATAACACTTTAGTAACAAGAGATCTAGCTAAAGGATGCATTGGAATAGCTAACCAAGATTGTGCGATGTGTGCAAGATGCTGATCAAGGAGGAACTGACACAAAAGCTGGATAGATACAATGGTACTAAGCTAAAGAGGATGTACAAGCTGATAGACCAAGATATGTTACAAATGTACAAGGTTGTTCATGTTTTGTTTTTGTGAGATGGAAATGTTTGTGAAGGGTGGCATGTCTGTAATAGTTGATGGGCAGATAGGTAGATGGTTTATGAAAAATTTATGTGAAAATGGGGTTCTTTGTGTGCATGTGATAGGATACAAACTAGGATAGAAGCTTATGTACAAGCTGGAATATGATACAAGCTTTGGACAATATTTGGATATACAAGCTATGATACAAGATTTACAAGCTGGGGTACAAGATTTACAAGCTGAGGTACAAGATTTACAAGCTGTATAAGAGGTATTTACAAGCTTCATTAGATCTTTGATATGTGGTTAGAACACCAAGGGAACAAGCAGGTGTTTGATGGGATGGTGGGTGAATGGATGAGGGATAGGATAGTGATAGATAATGGATTAGTCTTAGTACACAAGGCACTTGAATTACCAGATTTTCACCAAGGTACCTATCCAAGGTGCTTGAATTGCCAAGTTTTCACCATTGGATGCTTATTTCTCTTTACTATTTTTTTGTATTTTTCAAAAGCTAGGTATAGCAAAGATCTTCAAGCATAGAACTTCTTGAGATGAATGATGTTAGTCGGATCGTTCAATAGTTCTCCTTTCGGTGTAGATAGTTGATAGGCTCTAGAGCCAAAGGATGCAATGACAATATATGGACCAAGCCATGTAGGTCCAAACTTGCCTTTCTTTTCTCTATTTGCTTGGACTTTCATGTTTTCTTTAAGGACCATGTCGTCCGGCTGAAAGTGTCATGGAAGCACCTTCTTGTTGAAATTCCTTTTGAGACGAGTTTGATAGACTGTGAGATGATCATAGGCTTTTTGTCGCTTCTCATCTAAGAGATCTAGCTGGGTGAGCCGAGCTACTCTGTATTCTTCATCTAATATTTGCCCTTGCAAAGATATGTGCAAGGAGGGAAGTTCAACCTCTATGGGTAGTACCACTTTGGCACCATAGACTAGGGAGTATGGAGTTGTTCCTATGGATGTATGGAAGGAGGTTCGATAGGCCCATAGGGATGGATTTATTTGTAGGTGCCAATCGCGGCTAGAATCATTGACAACTTTCTTTAGAATTTTGAGAAGGGTTTTGTTATTTGCCTATGTATGGCTGTTACCTTGTGGGAAATATAGGCTAGATAAATGGTGATGGATGTGGAGGGCCGTGCATAATTCTTCCATGTATAGATTTTTAAAGTTACCTCTGTGGTTGGTGAAGATGGTGGATGGGATGTCGAAGCGGCAAACAATATGGTACAAGATGAACTTGGAGACCTGAACTCTTGTAGTTGAGACTAGGGGGACTACTTCCACCCACTTAGTGAAATAGTCTATAGCTATTATTATCCATTTATGTCCATTAGATGAGAGAGGTGTGATAGTTCCAACTAGATCAAGGCCCCAACAAGCGAAAGGCCAAGGTGGTGCAATAGGTTGTAGATCTTGTGCTGGAGCGTGCACAAGATTTGCATGTTGTTGACATGGGAGATATTTTCTGACAAAGTCACATGAGTCTTCTTTGATGGTAGGCCAATAGTAGCCTACTCTAAGGATTTTTCACACTAGGACAATACCACTCATGTGGGCACCGCAAAGTCTGGAGTGTACTTCTTTTAATGCCATCGTGGCCTCATTTTGGTCTAAACACCTAGAGAGAGTATCGTGATAACCCCAACGATATAGGGTATTGGCTATGATAACATAGCGGGATGATTTTTGGATGAGGTTTTGGCATTGGGTACATGTGAGGTGAGGGGAGATGATACCATCTTTGAGGTAAGCATGAATCTCATGGTACCAAGGGGATTGGGGACCAACCAAGATACAAACACGGTTTGAGTCATCATTCGCATAGGTGGGTGTGAGGAGCTACTCGACTAAAAAATCATACTGTGTAACTACGTGGGGAATTTCCAAGAGCAAGCCGATAGTAGTCATAGCATCTGCTACTTTGTTTTGCATTCGAGGCACTTGTGTAAATTGAAGTTTTGTAAAATGCTGGGTTAGCTGATCAACTAGCTCTTTGTAGGGTAATAGCTTTTCATCTTTGGTTTTATATTCATTTAAGGCTTTCTTGATGATGAACTGAGAATTGCCAAAGATTTATAACTCAGCGATGTTCCATTCTGCAACTATCTTTAATCCTGTTATTAGAGCCTCATATTCAGCTATATTGTTGGTGCTAGGGAATTGTAGCTTGAAGGCTTTTGGAATGTAATCTCCTTGAGGTGTGACCAACAATATTCCTGCCCCTGATCCATGAGATGTATATGAGCCATCAAAATATAGTTTTCGTGGGGGCTGTTCTTCAATTAGATAGATATGTTCATCTGGAAATTCTGTGATCAAAGGATATGCATCTATTAGAGGTGCATCAACTAGGTGATCTCCTATAGCTTTCCCTTTGATTTCCTTTCTGTCCACATACTGGATGTCAAATTCGTTAAGGAGCATAACTCATTTGGCCAAAGGGCCTTATGTGCTATTCTGGAGAGCATATACTTGATAGGGTCTATCTTGGAGACTAGTTGGATGGTATGACTTAGCATGCAGTGGCGAAGCTTTTGAGTTGAGAAGACAATTTCCAAACAAGCTTTTTCCATAGGATTATAATTAAGTTCATAACCAACTAGGGTTCTACTGATGTAGTAGATGGCTCTTTCTCTGCCGTAGTCATCGAGCTATGCTAGAAGTGCCCCTAGAGTAGTAGGCATTGCTGTTATGTACAAGATCGAGGGACGATTAGGAACTGGTGGAACCAAGATAGGGGGATTGGCGAGATACTGCTTGAGTTGATCGAAGCTATGTTGACATAAAGAATCCCACTTGAAGTTTTCATCCTTCTTCAGTAAATGTGCCAATGGTGTACACTTATCTGTAAGTTGGTAGATGAAGCGTCAAATGGATTGAAGATTTCCTTGAAGAGTGTGAAGCTGTCGTAGTGTCTGGGGAGGAGGCGTGTCTAAGATAGCCTTGACCTTCTTGGGGTCAATCTCTATACCTCATTTAGAAACTATAAAGCCTAGAAGCTTGCTAGATGTGTCCCCAAAGACACATTTCTTGGGATTCAACATGGGATGATATGTGGCTAACCTATCAAAGACTTTCTCTAGGTCAGCAAGATGATCCATGAAGGTATGAGATTTGACCGACATATCATCCACATAATCCTCCAAAATGCTATGAATGAGATCATGAAAAATGGCCGTCATAGCTCTTTGATAGGTAGCCCGAGCATTCTTTAGGCCAAAAGGCATCATGTTTTAACAAAAGGTTCCCCAAGGGGCAGTGAATGTTGTCTTATGCTGATCCTCTTCTGCAATCTTGATTTTCTTATACCCAAAAAATCCATCCATGAGGGATAGAATTTCATGTCCAGCTGTAAGATCTACAATCATATCTATGTTAGGCAAGGGAAAATCATCCTTTGGACAAGCTTTGTTAAGATCTCCAAAATTAGTGTAGATTTTGATGTCACTAGAAGGCTTAGTTACAGGGAACATATTGGAGATCCACTCTGAGTAGTCGATAGGTCGGATAACCTTAGTAGCTAACATTCTTTCTAATTCAGCTTTGACCAGTAAAGCCACCTTGGGGTACATTTTTCTAAGCTTTTGTCTAACAGGCTTGATCTTTGGATCGACTGCAAGATGATGAACTACAAGATTTGGATCAAGCCCTGGCATGTCCTGATATGACCATGCAAATCGGCTAATGTTCTCTCTTAAGACCTCAAAGAGGAGGTTAGCTTGGTCTTGTGATAGGGATGCAAAATGTGAACAAGTCTGGGGATCTCTAAAGAATCGATGTTGACTTCTCTAGTATCCTCAATTAGAATAGAAGACACCTTTGGTCAATTATCTTGAGGAGGCAATTCTAAATCCTCATGTTCTATTTGTGGCTCTAGATTTTCTTGCTGAGGGGTTCTCTTCACTGCCTTAGCTAGTCTTGGATTCACCTTAGTTCTAGTTTTGGGTGTATCAAAACTAAGTTGGGGATTTTCTCCAAAATACCCCTTGGGATCTAGCTTATAGATATAGAAAGAATCTAGCTTTGTTTTCTTGTGAGGTGTTTTAGCTCTCATGAATCTCAGAAGCGCTTCCTCTAATGTGAACTCATCAATGTGTATGATGCTTGGTTGGTCCTAATCTATGAGTTGTGGATGGGTGAGTGGTAGGTCAATGAAATGGATGGATAGTTCTTGGAGAACAGAGTCTTTGAGGAAGATTTGGTCTGGGATATCATCGTAGGCTCTCTTTTCAACTTTCTCAAGAATGTCTTTGATTTTGACAAGGTCACGGTGTATGTTTGAAAAAGCGTGACCATCCATATTGGTGCCCCCAGTTGTGGGTATGCCAAAGCCAAGACCTGACTTCCTTTCCCACTTGTGTGCTTCGATGGGGCACTGCATGCCTCTTTCTTCTAGTCCTAGACCACCACCTTGATAGTTCCATTTTTCAGTAATGAGCTTATGTTCTTGGGGATACTTCTAGCTGAAGTTATCAAGGCGTGCTTGATTTCTTGGAGGTGCATCCTTATGTAACCAATTGTTGATATCTGGAGTGAACTCCTCATGAAGAGGGATTTTGGAGGATACAAAGGTTGTTGGGTCAAACTATTTGTATCGAGGAGGTGGAATCTCCTTAGCTTTGTGATATGTCAGTCATTCATGGGCGTGTGGATCAAGTGGGAGTGCCCCGATAGCAAATGCATCTGATAGACTATACTCTCCACAACCTTTGTTATTGATCTTCACAGTAGATAGGGTGGAGGCGAGGATGGTTTCTGGGTCATTACAACTGTGGGATGAGCTGGCCATGGATGTGTTGATATCAATTCCAGGGCAATGGTTTGCATATGAAGCTTCAACCGCATTGCAGTAAGCAAAGGGTTCTGGATCAGCATGGATGGTTACCTCAGTGCCCTGATGCAAAAATTTGATGCACTGATGGTAAGTGGATGGAATAGCCTTCATGGCATGAATCCATGGGTGACCAAAGAGGATGTTGAATGGTAGGTTTAGATCAATAACATGGCAGAATGTTTCTTGGATGACTGGCCCAACCTTGATTGGCAGCAAAATAGTTCCTTCTGTGGTTCTTTCCAAGTTGTCATAAGCTTTGATGGTGATAACCTCACTGATGATATTTGCCTTAGTATACCCAGCTTGTTTTATGAATTTTATGGTGCAAATATTCAAGTCTGATCCATTATCTATCATTACTCTTTTTACGAAAAAATTGGATACCATGATGGCTATGCAAAGTGGAAGGTTGTGATCTGGCTTGACCACGTGTATGTCAATTGAAAGGTGTCCAACAAGATTACAAAAATCAGTAGCATTGATATTTGAAGGGACACAAGATTCTATGAGAGCACTATCAAGGATATTTTTGTACATAGGACTAGTGCGGAGAAGGTCTAAAATGGAGATTTGGGCTGGCATGTTCTCGAGGTGTTCCAAGATATTGTACTAGCCTGCAATGTTAAATCGCGCTCTTCGAGTGGTGACTGCACACTCATTGTTTGGTGCTTGGATATTGATAACATTGACAAAAGGCTCTTTCTCGAATATACAACTTATGAGGCTTCCATAGTCTATATAGGATGAAGTGTCGTCATTTTTCTTCCCATGCTGTTGGTTTGGCTGGTAGTTGTTGGTGTTGTTGTGGTTGGTTTGGATAGGTTCTTTTCTAGGATTTTGGTTGTTGTGAGGAGGAAAAGCATTTTGATAGATTTGTAAGCTTGCATTGGGAGAGGTTTGGGCACCAACGGTGATTTCTTTTCGATCAATGAGATCCTGCACATAATCTTTCAGTTTCATGCATCTGAGGGTGGTGTGACCTTTTACCCCATGAAATTTGCAGTACTCATTATCTTTGTATCATGCAACTTTGGATTGACCTGGGTCAATTTTCTGGGTAGGAGGAAATTTGATGAGGTTTTCCTTAGTAAATTTCTCAAAAATGACATCCAAAGGCTCACCAAGGGGTGTATAGTTTCTAGGTGCAGGTTGGAATCTGGGCTTTTCCCCTACAGCTACATTGATGGCATTAGCTTGATTGCTAGACCCTTGGAAGTTGGGTCTTGGATTGTGGTTTTGATAGCTTTGGTTATTCTGCTATTGGTAGTTGATAGCTTATTGATTTTTTGGTTGATAAGGTGGGTTGGACTAGTTTTGAGAAGGACCAACAATATTCACATGTCTGATGGTAGTGATGCCATCTGTTGCAACATGCTTTTTTTTGTTCCAATACCTATACTTATCATTTGAATCTGTTTGATTTTGGTTGGCTTCCTTGTAAATTTTGACCACACCATCTTTAATGAGTCCTTGCTCAAGGATCATTCCTTTTTCTTTGATATCTTTGTAGATCTGCAAACAGTTCATGGTCATGTGGTGAGCCAAGCTGGGATGGGCATTATCAATAAACATTTTCACCAAATGACGCTCTAGCAAGGTGCAAGATATGTGGGCGGTAAGGGTTTGCCATCTTTTTAGATATTCGGGAAGGCTTTCTCCACCCTTTTGCTTAGTGTGGACAAGATCAACTACTGATAGCTCTGTTTCAACAAGATGGGCATATTGGGCTAAAAATGCCTCAAACAATTCAGCAAAGTTTTCAATTGTGCCATACGGGATTCTATAAAACTATTCAAGGGCTGGTCCAGCCAAGCTTTTGGGGAAAAGGTGCAAGAGGAAGACATCACTATATGCCACTTCTTGACAGTGCATGTAAAATTCATTGATATGTGTGATAGGGTCTCCTTTTCCTCTAAATTTGTCAAACTTGGGTACCTCAAAGTGTTCGGGAAATGGTGTCATGGTAATGGCTCTGTCAAATGGGTAAGGACACACATTCTCAAACTTGAAGGTTTTTGGATCACTTCCCTCCTGGATGTTCTTAAAAGTTGTCTTCATGGCTTCCCATTCTGAATTAATGGGTGATGGCTGGGGTGCCCCCAATGTAGGAGCTCCCTGAGTTAGGTATGTGCTAGATGGGGCAATGGAATATGGATGGCTTTGAGGTCTGGGCTCGTAGGGATTTTACATGGCTTGGGAAACTGAATGGTGGATGATGGGTTGCTGAGGTGGAGGTGGCACATATTGCTACATGTGTTGCGAGGCTTGTTGCTGATATTGGATTTGAGTTTGGGATTGAGGAACATAAGCTGGCTATGGGATAAATGGATTGCTTTGTGGAGGTAAGGTATAAGATGGTTGTGAAGCTTGGGGAAAGGATCAGGGAGCTTGTGGAACTTGACTTTGGATTTGAGGAGTTTGACCAATATATGTGGGTTGTGCCCCCATTTGGGAAGGTATCTGCATGGCAAAAGAGGCCAAGTAATTGGTGGTTGGTGGCGGTAGATTTCTTCATAGAAGTGGCATAGAAAAATAGTTAGTAATAGGAGGTAATGGATTAGTTAGTGGTGGAGGTGGCGGGAATTGAAAGCTTTGAAATGGAACTGAAGTGGGTTTGATAGCTTGGTGGCTAGATTTGAAAGCTTGGTAGAGTGGTGACAGGAGCTTGGGTCACTTGAGAGCTTGGTAGAACATTGGTAGTAGCTTGTGGGGTTTGATAGCTTTTTGGAGTGAGGGTAGTAGCTTGTGGATTTGTGGCTAATGGCATTCAGCTCCAAGGACCTAGTGGAAATGATGGAATTATGTTCTGAGTTGAGGTAAACAAGCTGGGGGTGATGAAAGGTTGATTTCTTGGCCCCATGGGTGACATCCCATGTTGTATATTGCTGAGGTTGGCCAAAAATGCTAGCACTAATTTGGGAGATGGGTGAATTTGGAAGGCTGGGTTGGAGAGCAGCAGCAACAATAGTGAAGGGAGTTAATGGTGAGGTTTTTTGGGCAAAGATAGTTTGGAGTGGAGTGGTGGTGGCTAGATTGGCTTTTGGAATGGAGATTTCAACTAGGGTGGAGGATGGTATGTTTGGGTCTGTTGGATCATATGGACTAGCTTGAGGCTCTTCTTTTGGTACATATTAAGGATAATTTGAATCATAAGAGCCTATGGCTGGTGGGAGTTGCCCAAACAATGGGTGAGATGGTTCTGATAAGGGAGGGGGTCTTCCAAAGTCGAAGGCTTTGATGTTGTCCCTTTGAAAGTTAGCCATTATTGTTTCTTTGTTTTTGTCTATAATGGCGTTCACCAATACTGCATTTTCTGGTTGGTTCATGAAAGCTTCAATGTCAGTAGTTGATGGTATAGTGTTCTCTGGGCTGAAGGATGGTTGAGTGCTCAAGGGGACTGATGCTGTTTGATCCAAATGATAGGGTTCCATTATTTCTTTCTTATTCTTGGCTAAGCGAGTGACGGGTGGCATGAACATGTTCCTAGGGATGAGATGCAACAACACCGATGGATGCAAAAGGGGAAGGCTTTTCTGTGCAAATGATTTCCTAGGTTGAGGCAAACCTATATGAAAAAACTTAAGGAGGATTGGGTTGGGGATTCTAACTTCAAAGATATGTTGCCAAAGCATGAAAGGTCTGCTTTCCTATGTGCAAGCTTGGTGGTGATTGTGTCAACTTAAGGATAGACTAATGATCCTTTAGGAAAAACATGAGATTGACCACTTCTGGATCCCAACCTTTAGCTCAAGGTGATGAGGGATAAAAAGTAACAAAGCTAGATTACCCTAGACAAAGCTCTGTCAAAGAGATAACCTTGGTGAGATTGGTGGATTGGGAAGATGTTAGGAATGGTAGACTTTTGGCAAGGTGACCACAATTTTGAAGGCTTGGATGTGAAGTTTAGGCTTTTGGGATGCTAGCTAGGCTTGAGGGGATTGGTTTGGTTCTAAGGAAAAGATCTAAATGAGATGGTGAACTAAAATGCTTAAGGGGATGACTAAGGATGGTTGGCTTACCTACAAAGATGACTCTAATGCAAAAGTGAAGCTTATGCAAGAAGATGTGGAGAAACAATGGGGTCTAATCATAGAAATCATGCCTAGTTGGTAAGGCATAAGTAGGGTTAACTCCTATATGTTTGCTAAATTTGATAGTGTGATCTAACCAGGCATATTGAAGGGCTTCGTCAGTAGCTTTGTCTTCTTCTTTGTGGAGTTTGGCAATTCGAGGGCTTGGTGTTACTTCCTTTTTCTTGGCTGAAATTTCTTGGTATGTCTGAGATGACTTGAGTTTGGCTTTTTGAAACTTCTATTTGGGTTTGGGTTGTTCTGACATAAATTCTTGAATCTGCTTGGCTTTGAGAGATCTTGGTTGCTTTTATTTTAACTTGTTCAACTCCTAAAATAGGTAGTGACTATGCTAAGTATGCCCTAAGCTAGGATTGACCAAGTTTGGCAAACATTCATTCAAAAAATAAAAAATCAAGCAATAGATAGGAACAACTAGATAGAAGTTTTTGATTCTTAGAATGTGATACTTGTGCCAAGGAGTGTGTATGTTTTACAAATGTTTCGATCAGTCACTTCAAACACATTAACACCCTATATGGTTTTCTGCAAGGCTGACAGTTGGTTTAGCTAGGGAGTCCTCAATATACCCAAGGTATGTGAGGCCCAAATTCATAGATGAAACCAAAAAGATGTCACACAGCCGAGAGGAGCGGTAACCCACTTCTCCTCTTTCACTTTTCAAGGGTATAAAGTTCCTTGAGGCTTAGCTCGAGTGACAAAATCTTGATTCCAAGAGAGGTGTCTTTGGATTCACCTCCCGATCTTTATACTCTGCTAGAACGCTAGAGTTGAGGTCATCCCAAGGGGTGATGAAATCCTCAAGCAGGCCCCCTAAAACTTAAACAAGATTTTTTATCCTAATCTTATGCACCCAAGATGGCATCAAAAGATGACAAGGGGAGAGAAGACTTAGATGATCTCGGGCTAAAAGACAGAATTCTTTTCCAATTGACGGTTAAGTTTTCTGATCTAGACCTTGCAAACACACATGTTTAGGATGCAAATGTTCAATTCCAACTTGAACCATTAACAAAAGTAAAATCGATCGAAGAATGAATACACCAAGAAGATTTTGGGTCAACAAAAGTAAACTCGCATGCTCAGAGGCCCTCGACATCAAGTATTGATTGATTTTTCTTTAAGGCATTCAAGATTGAGTGTGAGTTTTTTTTAAGCCCAAAACAAAGATATGTAAAATTCAATTTCAAGCATGTGCCCAGAGGCCCTCCACGTCAAGATTTGTTCAACCTTTTTATGCCCAAATGAAGTGTTAGCGAGACTAATGCACATTCAAGGAATTTTTTAATTTAGAAAAACTAATAAAAACACAAGTAAGTGGAGTTTGATTCTTATGGAGCACTTAACACCCTCTTAGGTAGACCCATCCCCATAGATGGCACTGAGATTGCAACCAATGGTTAGAATGATGGGTGATTAAAGAGGGTGAGTCCAACTACAAACTCACTCAAAGTGTCTTTATTTGGTTTTTATAATTTAGGAAGTTTCTAGAATGTAGATTATTTTTATGCCCCAAAAGATGAAGTGTGATGTATGATAGTGATTAATTAATCCTTTGCATTCAAGATTGTATTTGTTGTTTTTAAGCATACATTCCAAAAAAAATTTGAGTTTAATCCATGCCATTCAAGATTGTGTTTGAGCAACATTCATTCAAAGAAAAAGATGGTTAACCATGCAAGTTCATTCTAAGAACAACCACAAAAATGCTAAGACAGAACTGAAGATGGTGTAGATGGGCAACAATAACAGACAGAGATGATAGTACACTAGGCAGAGATGCCAAACTATGTAGATGTTGAACTGTGGAGATGATAGAGAAAGAGACGAAGATGATAGTTCAGTTTGGCGGCACAGAAAATCGAAAAGCAGACTGAGACGCTGAACTGCGGAGACGACAGACGAGGTTGCGGAGATGAAAATTTGGTTTGGTGGCACAGACAACCGAAAAGTAGATGGAGATGCTGAACTGCGAAGATGACATATGAGGTTGCAGAGATGAAAGTTTGATGGTGGCGCACCCAACAGGAGACCAGGCGGAGATGCAAAAATCTAAAGATGACAGTTTGTCAGGCAAAGATGATAGTTTATTTGGCATAGACGACAGTTCACCAGGCGCAAACACCAATTTGCGGAGACAACACTGTGCATGAACAAAACTTATGGGCGCGGTTTTTTCCACAATTTTTATTTTCTTGATTATTTTTGGATTTTTAGAGGGTATGTTGTCTTCCCAAATGCATCTTTCAACCTGCAAAAATAAGAGAAACACCCTACAACCCACTTAAACAACAAAAAATGTTAGATTGTTAGTTTACAATGAAAAAACATTGATTGAATGACCCATAGCGGGGTCCCACCAGGTGTGCCAAAATGTATACACTAATATGTTAGCAAGAAACACTAATCTATTAAGAGAACAAAGCATTAACTAACAAAGATTAATATAACATATCAAAGAGACTAAAGAGGAACCCCTAATTAGGAATGTGAGCCAAATGAATGGACTCTCCCAATAGGAATTAGCTCTTTGCTTCGTAGATGAGTCTAAGTAAAGGATTGGTATGTATGCTCAAAGCTTCAAATTTGCTGCAATGGTGGGGATGGGTAATGGAAAATTGGTAGCTTTGTGAGCTCTCAATTTGGCATTATAAGGGTATGGTTAAGGGCTTTGTTTCTCAAACTAGCATTATAACTTTAGCTTAAAGGTTGTGATTAAAATGGCTTGGGAGGGGATTCAATTTATAGGCTAAGGGCTTGAGGGTTTGAGGGCTAAGATGCAAGGATGGAGAAAATTTTATGGAGGGCTTAGATTGCATGAGAGGAGAGCACATGGATTGTGCTTCCTTACAGCCAATCAAGAAGTGACACATGTCACAGGGTGAGTGGATGGAAGAAAGGGCAAGGATGAGTCAACAAAGGAGGCTCAAGGTGTTAAAGACCCTCATAATGACTTGTAAGAGCAATCAATGGACTTGTAAGAGTCATTTATGGCCTTGTAAGAGCATTCATGGTTGGGTGGTTGGGATATTTTGGAGGGAGTTGAGATTGTTGACTTTGCTTGGTTTAGGAAAGTCTTAAGCTTGCTTAAGGAATGTGACAAGGTTAGGGGGTGGGATTAGGCTTGGGTTTAGGATTAGATTAGGGATGTTAGAGATATGTAAGTGGATGGCATTCAATGAGGGTGGGTGAGTTAGTAGCTAAGCTTGGTTAGTATGGGTGGATGGGGTGGATTAGGCTAAAATGGAGGTTTAGAGATAGGCTTAGGATGAGGATGAAGACCTTCTAGAAGAGTCTAGAATTTTCTAGGATGAGGATAAAAGGTTTTTTAGGAAATAAATAAAGTTTTATTTATTTCATGGGTTTGAGGAGATATTTATTAAAATATTTTTAATAAATATGAGGATTAATATTTAACCTTAATTAAATATTTTAAGTTGGGATTAAGGGTAGAAAATGATGGGATTAGCCTTTAATCAAAATTAAAGAAGGATTAAAAGATTATGGAAGAGGTTAGTGATCTTAAGGAAATTGGGCAAGTTTTGGGCAAAAAATAAATTAAATATTTATTTTGGTTTTTTTTTTGGTCAATTTATTAATTAAATAATTAACAAATAAGGAAATAATGTTTAAAGAAGATTTAGACATTTTTGGGAGGGATTTCTTAATTAAATATTTTTAATTAAAATAAAAGGATTTAATGGCATAAAAATAAATAAATAAATAAAATAAATAATTAATAAATAAATGATGATATCATCGGGAATTTTTCAGAAAATAAAGATACTTTATTTTCTAAGGGATTTTAGGTGTCTACAGGGGGAGTAGCTTGTTACAGTTTTGGTGAAGTTAAATTATTTTTCTCAATGCATAAGGGTTACCATACTAACAATCTCATGGAGGCTTAGGCCATTTTATATGTTGTGGAATAGTGTTGTTTGCGGGGATTGCACAAAATTATCTATGAGTCTGACTCCCAAGTTTTGGTGAACTTTCTTACTTTGCATTAGCTTGAGGATGTTAGTTGGCAGTTGGCTACTATTGTTAATCAAACTCTTCTCTTTTTTACCTCTCTTAAGCTCATTAGGTTTACTTACATTCCTTTTGAATGGAACAAATCTGCTAACTGTTTGGCCAAATGGGCTTCTAGTCATGCTTCGGGTCAGAATATTATGGATAGGGGGCAACTTCCCCTTGATCTGTTACAAGAATTTGATGAACTTGTTTCTTAAGACAGAGCTCCTTGTTGAATTTTCTAGGTTCTAATCCTTTCTATCTTAATAAATTTTTACCCCTCTTTTTTCAAAGATTCTTATAGGAAAAGAATATAACATACTTTTCAAAATACTATTATTTAATTTTTTTTAATGAGATAAATCATTAAAGATGTAGAAGTGGAACGAGCATAAATGAAAAATTTTTGTGTAAAAGATTCAAAAAACTATTAAGTAATATTAACATTGCAATTTTTAAAATTGAAAAATAAAAAAAATTACATTTTACTAGGAAAAGGCATTGTTAGCTAAATTTACAACTACTAAAAAATGATAATCAAATAAAATATAATAGAGCTACCTATAGTTGCATCAATCGATTGCCCAACCCACCTGCCTACCCCCATACATCCATCTATTTCATACATATGAAAATATGTTGTATCAGTTAAGTTGAGATTTTGTCAGATAATTTGTAGAAAATTTAATTCTGTGAGCTGAATGATTTTAGTATATAGATTTATTTTTTGGTATAATGAAGTATTTTGGGCCAAAAAATGAGATTTGGTGGAAAAATTTTAGACTTCACTATTTCTCTTGGAAATCTCACATTAACCAGCCATAAGTTTTTTTAATGGGTCTTTATAATCTTCAATAAGGTAAAATGTAAGATGCAATTATTTTTTTATACTTAAAATTATTCTATATTTGTCTTTGCTATTACTTTATCTCATTTATACATTTTATTAAACTGATAGGCTTATTCCTAGGAGGGTTGTGGACAGAATGTTGTGACATGCTAGAATTGTTAGATGTCGGAGAGAAGAAAGTTTGTCAAAAAATGTGAAAAGAAATTTGTGACATGTCCACTATTTGCATTGACGTTTCTCCCGTAAACGGTTAAAGGTCATTCAAAAATCTAATTTAGCACCAAACAAATGTAATTTGCCCACCATTAACAACATTTGAATGCTTCGATTCGCTTGAAATTATTCAGATAAGAAGATGAATTTAGAGCACATTAAAATTGAGGAAGCTAAGGGAAATAGAGACAAGGTCGGCATAATAGAAGGTCATGTAAAAGCAATCTTCATCAGCACCATGTGAGCAAAAGCATTCCTCGTCCTTGCTGCCATATTCTCTATCGTTACTGTCTCAATTTGAAGAGATGTACCAAGAATGATATGAAATGAATATAGGCATCTCTGTTACTTTTCTGGTTGATTTTTCTTTGTGCATGTGAAACCAACCCTTTATTTTCTTTTTTATAAGGATAGCTTCATTTTGATGTACATAATCACTAGTTTTGTGTCTATTTGAAGTTCTATATAACAAATTGTTGATACCCAATACCCAAGCATGTGCCTGTGTTTATCCAGTGACTCTTGCTAGTTTATTTTATAAAATTCATAGCACACTAAACATTTATGTAAATATTTTGAATGGTGATTATTTTGTGCTATTGAAACCCTATAACTACCAAAAGAATTAATGAAAATGTCCGACATTATTGATATAAACAATAAGAAATCCTTTGGACTTAGCTGAAACAAACAAATGAACGAAAGAGAGTCAACAAGGAAGAGAAAAGGTTGTACACATTTATTCCATGTAAAATCTAAGCTTTGAAGTCAACCATTAAGCAACAAAGAGCTATTCAAGCTTAACCTAAATTTTGTGAAGGATAAAAGTGATGAATAATTATGTCATATAATTAATTTTAAAGAATTATATTTGAATTTTAAAAGATTAGTGTAATTCATTTGTTGAAACAATAAAAAATAAATCAAAATGTTATGAAAAATATAATAAATATGTATCTTAATGTTTACATATCTTTTATATCTTGAAAAATAATTAATTATGATTGATTTTGTATATATTATTTTACTACACTTGTGATATCTTTTATAATCTAATTATATAAAAAATAAATATCTATTTAACCTATGATGCTCTTTAATTTAGTATTTAGCCAATTGATTTTTGGGAATACTAATATAATAAAAACATATAAGTGAAGTATTAAAAATAATAATATTTAACTTGTTTGATAAATATAGGAATAAATTTATGTGTCATCAGTAAATCTTTTCATTATTGTTAAATTGATTCTCTTACAAGGTTCTTCAAAACAAGTTATTGCGATTTATCAAATCATTAAGGATATGAAAGTCAAGTGCAAAGTGTTGTCAGTAATAATGAATAGTTCATGCTAATAAGGAAGAAGGGTGATATTAAAAGAGAAAAGGGTGACACATATGTCAATCATGGAATTATATGATAAATGAATGCAATTAGAAAAAATATTAAGGAGAGATTCCAAAGCACTATATTTTGAGAATGCTTTATTGGTTGTGTCACAAAGAGAAGTATTGGTTTTCTCTATTTCCTTAAAAATTCCACAAATATGTAGCTGATGTAGGTTTCCTCAACACATCAAGTTGTTCACGGTTCCAAGAAGATACGCTCATCAAAAATTCATATATTTTATCTTCTTTAGCATATTGCAATTAAGGTTATCTCTTTTTCTCTATATTCAAATGGTCAAACAAGGAGTCGGTGGAGATTGGAAGCTTGCATTAGCATCATCATTACTTGGTCATTTTATAAAGGCATAATTTTTAAGTCACCTTGCTCTTTTGTAAAAAGTTATTTATGCCACCTAATTGTAACTAAAACTAGCTTTGGATGTTATCATTGTAAAAGTTGGATAAAACCTAACTTGTTTGTAAACGATTATTTATTCTAAATAGTTTTTATTTTATTAATAATTAGTTACATTTAATTACCATTTATTATAATATGATG